>JAVTVY010016216.1:0-68983 GCA_036873755.1 Hanleya hanleyi
GGTGACTGTCAATCTTATTCTTCATTTTCAATATGAAGTGATAGGGATATACTGCTCAAGACAGCTACTACACAACATGGTTGATCATATGAGGTTGTCGGTGGATTTCTAAGGGCTGGAAAACGAATATTATTATGGCTATATTTTTTAGGGCGAGGCGGGTTTCGCCAAAACTTTGCTGCACGTTCCCTTTCTTCCGTGACCCATTGGCCGATGAAGCAGAAATTTGGTGTGATCATCAAAACCTAATGGTACTGACTTTTATCATCAGTTTGAGACTAACTGGTCCAAGGCTCTGACTGTCATATCAGATCTCCGAATGTATTCAATTTTTTAGATGCGAAATTAAGTCGCATGGTCTGCTGCATTGGATCGTTCACCCTAACGGGACCGTGGAAATTCACTGCATGGAAAAGTGTCGCCATCATCGACCAAATAAATTATCTGGTTTTCTAATTATCGGATTCAAACGTCGAAAATGCCTTATTATAAATAAAAAAACATCTCGGAGTTGATAAATATACCCGTTATGGATAAATGATGGTACTTAAAGGATAAATCTAGTGAAAATGACGCATCTTCTTTTCTCCGTATATGGAGCTCTTGATATTCGCCACAGCCAATATGGCAAACACAACAAACGAAATTTCACAACGAGATCTGCAGTAACGTAGATGGTTTCCAAACATGCTAGTTGTTTGGAAGCTGGTGTCGATTTTCTTGCTTGAAAGCGAGATTCTCTCTCTTTCTATGATGTCAGAAGGATGACAATTTCCATATTATGTATTAATGATATTAGAAATTCATTGGCTTCTTCGATGGCGCCACTATGACCCCAATTTTGGGATGGACTTAGCTCTTATTATTTTGGATTTCTGTAATTTATAAACAAAAATTGCTCAGAGATCCGATAATACTTATTGCCATTCAGGCACTTAGAGAAAGTTGGAAGACGAAAGTCAAAACAGTTTTTAAGCATACACCCTCTTGATCACTAATTTGTATTGTTCCATTGAAGCTTTGCTCATATGGTCATTCAAATGTGCTCTTAATAACACTAGAGCTGCAGGAGGACATTTCAGGTGACATTTTCGGATATCAAAATCAGCTAACGTTATTTTCTTGAGCCCCTTTCACGCACATACCGAGACATGTTATGCAAATGTCCTCCTTCTTTTGCATAATCAAGTGATACTGGTATTGTTTTGATAGGCGTACATCCTCTTCGTGAATTCAATATGCCTTTGAGCTGTATATTTTGTACCACTGTCACGACCTGGTCTAAATGTGACCTTAACATGAATATTCTGGATGTACAGGCTTCATTCTCTTTCCTTGTCGAGACTCTATCCCTAGAAAACAGCGAGAACTGAATAGAAAATATTACGACGATAAAACAAAAAAGTACTCACATAATATTTCAAGAAACTCCGAGGTCTCGGGGCTAATAGAATATAGTTTCGAACATAATTTTATGTCTGGCTCGAACAGACACATACATCTTAATAGCTTGAGGGTACATAGCATAGCTCCTGTGTCAGGTGCTTCGACAAATCATGAAATGCAAATGAACCTCTCCTATACTCGTTGCCAGGTAACATTTCCTGGCTCGACAGGCATAGGTAGGTAAAAATTGAATTGATGAATGCCGAGAAATACTTTAGTGTGACATCTCGGCTTCAGCTAATAGCTAAAATTCCCACAAATTTGACATCTGCTTGGTGTATATAGCAGCCGTATGACGGACAAGAATATCTCACAAGTCGGGCGAGTATTTATTTATCGATTCATTTGCACTTAATGATCGAGAGACGCATAAATGAAGCTGTATTTAAGGAGGCATACAATGAACTATGCATTTTTAATTCAAATGTACGGCATGTCGGAACGTTGACGACTGTGATTGGACGCGTTTTCTATCCTTTTTCTATTCATTTTTCAATTCCGGAGCCATGGAATCGAAATAGCGTCAAAAATTTACGTTCCCTCTGTTCATTCCGTTACAGAGCCGCACTAAACAAATATAACCCATATGAGCGAAAGACGGAAGACGGAAAAACGGAAAGTCGTTACAGTGCAATTCGGCTTCGCAAAGCATCGAAGGAGAAAGGCGTGTGTAACCTCATTACGTTTGTAACTCTTTTTTGTATCTCAGTTACCATGCGTTGTGTTGTGTTGTTTTTAATATATTGCTCATGAATGACACAGGGACATCTAATTTATTAAATAAACTGTGTGGAATGCAAAAAAATGAGAGGGGGTGTGAAAGCCTTAAACATTGATTGAAGATGATATGTTGGAGTATTGCTATACAGCGAAATTGGATGGATGGGTGTCTGAAATAGACACAATGAAGTTACATAATGCATTTACGAGCGTAACTCAGATACTTATCTGGTAATATGCGAATTATATAGATTCACGAAAAGTGTATACCTATGAGTGTGGCTCAATCACGTGAGAACCGCTGAACGCAAGGGATTAATCTACATATCATTGTAGAACTCTGACTGCAGGAAGTGATATAGGCTGAATGCCTATTTGGGGGGTCCGATTTCTTTTTTGTCGAATACGAATTGGGAAATCTATCCTAAATACCACCGACCTGTAGGCCTTTGAATCATTGACTGATTGCCAAAAACAATAAGTACAGATACTCTCTTCCAAATTTGAGGATATATATGACCCGACACTATGACCAAAATCTTAGATGTATTTGTGTGCATGAGTGTGAGTGTGCATGTGCGTGTACGACGTGTTATAGTAGATGGTACATTCTAATTAGATAGATGATTATACATTACAAAAGCGCAAACTTGACACATACTTCAGATCCGACGTGCCGAAGTCAACCGTCTTCCGGAAAGATCCACTTTTATAACCGGAACGCCTGTTTCATAAGCCAGTATTAACATAGCAATATTAATTAGAAGCAGGCATAACACGAACTACAAAAGCAAAAGCTATTTTTCCCCAAGACAGAAGTTAGCAGTTTTCAATGCCGGAAAAAACACCATGCAGTTCCTATCAGCATTATGCTATCACAATGTGCTACTACTTCCGATGTCACGCTTTGATTGTGCCTGTTCATATGAGTACCATGAGGATCTTGAAGTACATGGGTTCATACGGACCCTAGCCCCGGGTTAAGCGGAATTAGACACAGGTTACGAAACGTAGCGCCATAGATCTTGCACGCTACGTTCGTATTTTGCTATCAGCATGCGATATGTATCGCCAAATTTGAGAAACTTTGAGTGGAGGCGCTTGGTGGAATAGCCCTGTTTTATAAATTTCTGCAACAATGTTTTGTGACGTTGATTAAAGTCGTCACATTTAACACAGGATCTAGCAAATGCTACTAAGCGAGATATGTATACGCCATATGCAGGTCCCACTGGAATATTACTGTCCAGAAAGGGATAGTTTTCGATGTCGAAATTGTAATCATCTGTTTTGTCATGAAGTCGACGAGAGAGAATGCCCGCTTTAGTTTTATAGAGATAGAGATCTAGATAAGATGTGCCTGTAGGGCTATCTGTAGTTTCCTTCAAATCCAGTGAAGGTGGATATATATCCTTCACTGCGTCATTTATATAGCGATTATCCACAGCGAGAAGATCGTCTATATAGCGTTCGGTGAATGAGAGGGAACGGGCTTTGAATGGATCGGTTTTTGAAAGCGTCTGCATATCGTCATATTCATAAGAGAACAGATACAGGTCAGCCAACAGGGGTGCACAATTAGTACCCATTGGAATACCTATATGCTGCTGATATATTGTGTTGCCAAATTTCACATAGATATTTTTAATGAGAAAGTCAAGCAACTCTATAAACAAAGAAACATCCCATGAATGATATCTCGTGTATGTAGTCGAGCTAAACAATGCTTTATTGCTTCCGACATTAATATATTTACGATCAGTTTTCTTGAACACAGATACTATTAATGAACTTATACGGTCAATAATGTCCTGATGAGGGATTGTAGTGTAGAGAGTCGAGAAATCCCATGTGGATACATGTCTGTACGGTATGTCACACTATGAGTCAGAGTTTGGTCTGAATCGCTCTCCATTACCAATGTTGGCTCTTACACCCGTCAGTTGGATTATATCGGCTTTTCCGTGACTTATTATCTACCTATTTAAAATCGGTAGCTCAGTTACTTACGTTGGTATTTGAAACACCATTAAAATATTAACCCCCCAGATAAACTGGAGATATTACAAGTCCCCCATAGCCATTTGTCGGTCCGAATGAGCCGAAATCCCGATAAGCTCCTCGGTCATCCGCGCCTCGACGTTGGAAGTTATTGGTCGTTCATAATCCTGTTTGGCGAAATTTTGCTAATCCTGACTTGGACATCACGGCGATTTCTTTAGCTCTACAGCCAGGAAGATCATATTACATCTTATCGATGTGTCCAACCGATAGAGGAATTTTCGTCTTCTGGTTGGCCTGACATGGCTGAAACCGGATTTCCTAGGCGATAGAAGCCGAAATCAACCGTTCTATTGTATTTTACTGATATAGGTAATTGGACGATTCACGTCTCGCTCCCACGATACACAGCGCATAGTATAACAAGCTATCCAACTGACACCCCTGTTTAAATATTCGCGTGCCTTCTGCTGTATATGGTTGAGTTTGCTTTCTCTTATTAACAGAAGATAACTGTGTATTTTATAAAAGGAAAATGCCGATAATACAGTCGCAGAAATCGAACTTTGTTTTGGAACAACAAAATAACTTTTTGGGAAATTTAATTAAAGTGGCTAGATTACTGCACTAATACAGAAATTTGGTAAAGAAAATATGAGTAATATTTTTACAAAATTTTACTCGCTAATAATATATCTTCATTATGTCGAAAAAAGGCTTCTTCTTCCTTGCCACATTTCATCCGCAATATAATTCCCTATTGGTAAGTGTGATAACGAATATTATGGATTAAGAATACTGATCAGCGATACGGATTTGATATCTTTGGAACATCATGATGTCTTGCCGGCATCATTGAAAACTGTTGACCGCTTCTCTCTTGCAGGAAACAAGCCTATGTTTATGTATACTATGATTGTCTTTTTGAATTTGGTGCTGATACTGTTATGTGGAAAATGGAATAGGTCTTTGGATTATGGACGCGGATATTCTCTAATGGACGACGGCTGGATTATGAATGACGGACTAGACGCTTGTAATTCACTTACAATTGATGAAATACAGAGGGCAAAAATCGCAACACGAGATTGTCATTTGTAACATACTTAACTTTGATGTTTTATTGGATGAATAAACCGAGTGAATATGAGTATGGGTATAGAGGACCATTCAGTCAAGTTGTGTTCCTGTCTTAATTATATACTCCACTGTCTGAAATGTTGTGATTACAGGTAAGAATGGTTCTGTCTGTTTCTGTCTATAGTTATTAGTTGTCTTTCGCGCCATCACTTTTTCACACTTTTAGTGTTTTCCTATATGGCAAATGCATAGAATATTTTTTCAAATCTGAAAGTCATACAAATGGAATGTCCTGTTGGAATACTTTCATATATCTAAGTGCAGATCTAGTATAGATATAAATAACATTTTGCTTAATTTAATTTAAAATTCTCATCGAAATTAGGATTCTTACATGCACCAAAGTCTTCAGCAAAATGTATTCTGTCATCACTGAAGGAAAATTAAAATAACGAAAGAAAATGTAGAATGCACCGCTTTATCACGCCCTTCTTTACCGGTGGATGATTATATATCTTATCATTCCGATCAAGGCAGCACCGACTCATGCAAAGAACTGGGTGAAATACCAACAGAAATTTGACTTTGGAGGCTTGAGCTATGTGACAATTTCAAATGTTAATTAAGATGTTGTGTCTTGTTTTCCAACTAGCCCTGCTCTCTGCACTTATTATTACAATAATTCTTGTCCGGTGGAGTGTTTAGTGTTTGCTAAATATGGTTTCATGGAGTTTCAACTTAGAAAAATATATCTGTAAACACGAGAGCTGATAATTGACCCAAGTCCGTGTTTACCAGGCACAGCATTTTTGCCCTTTATCTGTTTACTGTGAAAATTACATCACAGAGCAGTCGCAGCCTGGTCACGGACGCACAAAGGAGATAACAGCATTTATTCCCAGCTTGATGTTGAGATATGATTTTTTAAACCTATAATTGACCCTATTTATCTATGCTATAATTATCTTGTAATCATCGGAAAACCAATCTTTCTCCTCGCACATTGAAAACTCCCTTCGAGTGCACTTTGACTTTACACTTCCATGAAATGTTTTTACGCATCAGCTAGTATTTCCGCAGGATTTCTCAATTCTCGATGTAGAAAAAATATTGCCGTAACGGATGAAATATTGTAGACCACTGAAATTATGAGTACCAGCCTTTCTAGGCCAGGGCCTAGGCCTAGTAATTATAAGCTGTGTCAGTGCACGAGTTTTGGCTGTGGGTATGTTGGAGGAATTGAGGTGGCTGACAGCACGCTGAGACGACACGTATCGGTTGACAAGAAATTCACTGCGGTCCCAGGAGGTTGAGCAAGGAGATGTCAGTTTTCCCTCGGTAATGAAAGTTTTGGGGGACACGACGGACTTAAGGAATAGACCCCTTTTCAATGGATCCCAATGGACGGTCCAAGGTTTTCATGCAGCAATCTTGGAGCTGAAGACCCGTTATCCGGGACTTACGGAGAATGCAGTCACGGACATATGATGTCTGTTTGAAAAGGTAAAATACTCTCGAGCACATCTCATTAGGCTCTGCAATATTATAAAAAAATAAAATGTTTTGTGTTGAAATCAATATGGTTTTGTGTTAATATATCAACACAAAATTGTGTTGAGTTCAATACAAATTAGTGTTGATTCTTACACAATTTGTGTTATTTTCAATACAATTCTAATGCTAAAATGGCTTCAACACAATTTTTTTCGCAGTGCGTCGCCCTGCCATAGTGAAACTTGTGACTATAGCTTACGGATAAAAAGCATTTGTGAACTTTGGTTCGAGAAAAGTTAATACAATCAGCTTTTCTTTCAACTATACACTTCTTTTCCATTTCCAGGGTGTAATAAAGACGGCGTTACAAATCATCACAGGAAGCATGTCAGTTAACCAAGTGAAAAATATGTTACAGTCCAATGGAGATCATTTGCGACCTATTGGGTACAAGAGGTCAGTTTAATATGTAGTCCAATATAATTTGATACCGAACCATACATGTAGAATCTTTTTAATTAACCTACATGTACGTATCAGCATACTGGTGTGAAAGCTAAGCATGTGGTTGGAGAGAGACTAGATTGGTCGGTCATGTCTATACCCTATTTTATTTGGAAGCAGGCACCATTTTTTCCGGTCATTTCGACAATTTTGTTTCAACAGCGTGATTTACACAATCAATAGTTAACAGCAGTCAATGCCGTCACTCCTCTGGTTGTTTCGATTAATTATTTTTTCAATTGATCTTCAACTTCATTTTAGAAAGGGAAACTCACCATGCACAGATGATCATGATAATGCAAGTGAAGATGAGCCTCTCAGACTGGACAAAGAAAAAGAGCATATTGTTCATGATATTTTGAAATAAATATGACACCAATTATCATTAGCTTCACTCTATGCACAGCATTAAGATGTAAAATCAATCTTCTCACACCGAAGACATCATATTCTGTGAAACATGCATTGATCATCTGCGGATCAGAGAAAGGTACATCATGTAATTGGAGTCCCTCAATAACATGTGGAATGATTTAGCATCGAGAATTTTCAACACCCTAATCAGGATGTATTGTTATGCCATCATAATTAATTGCAATCATGTGTAACGTCTTGCAGACCTTTGCCAAGTACAGGCCAATCAAATGTGAAGGGTAACAACGGAAAACGAGAGTTGCAGCGACTTCTGAATGCAGATATCAACAATCTGCATGATGAAGATTTAACCTTAGCGTTGTCAGGACTATATATTTCTAAATCACTTTTAATGCTCGGTTTTCTAATCAATGAGTTAGCAAGATCGTCGTGCCAAATCAAACATAAGCAAGTCAAGTTGACTAATTTAACAGTAACAAATTTCGCCTTTCTTTTCTACATCAGGTAAGCCCGTTATATTAAAGAGGTTCATGGCCGTCTCTTTATATTAATTAACTGCAGTTGACACATCAAGTCCATTTGCGAAATGCGTCAAGTGTGATCATATGTGTTGTAATATCTACAGAATGTGTGTATCAGCAAAGAAGAATGTGACCAGTCAGACCGGGATATTGCAGCGATCAGCGTCTCGAAATACCTTGGTCCAAAACCAAAGTATGCGTTCGGAAATGTCTGGTTTGATACTGGTCAACAGTCCATAAATGTAAGATATACCAAAGAAGATATGTATATTATATGTGAATTCAAGGCGCAGACTCGGTGATACATTAAAAATAAATACAATTTATGGAAGCACTTAAAGATTGCCCAGGCATGTAATCCACAATAAAGTTGATTTGAGTTAAAACCACAACTTACACGAAATAGTATGCCTACAATGAGATCTGAAACGTGTGAATGCCACTAAGTTTATTGGCGACCTGTGTATACCATACTGGTGTACCCCAAATCACATTGAGGCGGTGTAACTATTATCTTTTGCATGTGTCCGGTTACATATCGCTAATTAGTCGGATCTGTTCAAATAATAAGATTATTACGATTACGGAGCTTCAGCATACCTGGGTTCATGTAGATGTATAATCATGATAATTATATGAGGAGTTTAAGATCCGTGATTCTGTTAGAACTATAGCTACACAGAGGACATTTTAACACACTCTTCTTATTCGGTGTCTTCTATCTCCTATGCAGGTGAAGAAACATATCGCATCACATTCTCATTTCTTACAAATACTGTAGCAAGAACAGACGAGGTAGTACTCTGTCCAAGTATTGGTTTACAAGTGGACATAGGTAATTGAGGCCTTATAAAATAATGACTGGCGGCCAATGGGTGTGCCTGTTATATCCCATGCGCAGTCAAATTGTCCTATGTTAAACCGTACACCTATACATTATCTTCATATGCAATAGAGCACCGTTACATGAAAAAACTATTACCGAGTTTATACGGAGAGAATAAGTTATTTAAAGCGTGATATGTTATGAATTTTACTATTATTAATTGTATTATTATACGGAGTAAACTAATAACAGCCCAATGTGTTATACACACTGCAAAAAAAAATAAAAAATACAAAAAAAAACATATGCAGAACGACGTCGGAACCAAAACGCCTGCTTATGTTAGCTGATGTTAGGAACTGTCCCGTAGGTTTATGAATAATGCAGACACGACAGTAATGGGGAAAAATCAAAAGAAATCAAGATTTTCGCAAGGGGGTATCACTTGTCATCTGAGGACTATGACTACAGCCTCGCTATACCAGCCCAAAAGGATATGTGACGTTTACATACGAAAAATTTCTTTGTGATGGTAATAAAACCGATTTTTTTTTCACTCCAAAACCTGACATATGAGGTGTTTCTTGAAGTTTACGTACTGAAATATCCCCTTCGAAAAAAACTGAGATGTTCAGTTGCATAAAAATGGAGATATTTGATTTATCAAGATGTGCTCCCGGGCTTATTTTGGTATTTTGGGACATTTACATGAAGGGTTTTCCCGTTTAGCAAAAATATGTCACCTCAAACCAAAACCATCTTTCCAGTAAGCAAACTTCCTAATATTTTGTGTGACAAAATTATTTTGGTTTGCATGGGGTGTGATATTTTTGCTGTAAGGAGAACTGTAAATGCCTCAAAAATACCAAATCAGGCAGAGGAGCACATTATGATCAATCGTATCTCCATTTTTATATAACGGTGCATGGCAATTTTTCCGAGGCTGATATTCCAGTATGTAAACTTCTAGAAAAATCTGATTTGGCAGGTTTTGAATTGAAAACAAAAATCAGCTTGATTACCATCACACCCAAAGGAGTTATTCCGGTATTGTCGTCAAATATCCTTTGTAAAGATGATATCACTATTGCCAACAGTTACATCTGCCCATTAATTCATTTCTAGGCTGCCCCCGAAGGTTTGCTGACGTTTACACTCAGGAACTTGGCAGACTTATTCATGCTGATCTCACTATTCAGTTTGCCTGTTGTGTCAAAGAAGATGACACATCTGTTAAAGTTAAACGTCGCTGACGTTTGTGCAAGGAAAGAAAGAGATCTGCCTGAAAAAATCAATGTGAGTACGGTATTCACATACGTTTTCGCCTATAAATAAGTCTGTATTATATGGTGGCTCATGTACGACATGATATTATTTTTAGTTTTGTACATATTTTTTCAGTTATAGGTTTTATTTTCTTCTTTCCCCGGGGTGGAAAAGTTTTCCCCTGGATTGAAATCTGTTTGCACTCAGGTGAAAACCTTCTCATCCCGTTGAGCATGTCAAAAAGCCTGTCATGTAAGGACCAAAATGGAATTGTCATCAACAGTTGGATAACCCAAATACGATGCGAATTTTCTGGGAAACACACGCATAGAACGAAAATTAAATTTTTACTATAAAAGTGAATATAATGTTTTGTTTATGTTAGCCCACAACGCATATACAAACACAATTGTACCATCTGGAATACATACATAGTATAACAAATTACTTCGAGTCATAATGACTGTTACTGTTGTTCATGTTGTTAGCATGTTAAATTTCTGCGGGCTAGTTTATCTGATGTAATGTTACACACGTCCAATTTGCAGAATAAACAAGATATGGGACAGAATATAATTGTGGTCAAGTCTAAATCACGGAGGTTAAAGATTTGTTTACAGAACAGCATACAGAGGATTAGTTCGATCAGCACATTTGACGCTGTGGATCTAGCTCTATATAACCTCATAATATATAGCCTTTATATCAAATTCATGGATAGTCAGGTTCCAACGAACATTACTTTTCTAGAACAAACTTCACCCTGTTTGCCAATCGATCGACTGCGGGAAGAAAATCATTATTTTAGAAACACGTGATTATGTTACACGAATATGAACAATCATTTTATGAAGTTAAACTTGTTCCTTGTAAAGACATGGAAAACAGTTATAAGTAAATGTTGAGAAACTATGAATCTTATCTCTTTCATGTACATATTTGGTCATGTATTATTATTTTACAGGTGTATGTTTTACTAGTATTGCCGTATTCTGATTGGAGATTCTGTAAGACATATATATCTTCTGTGGAATGTCGCTTGAATTAAAACTCAGATGTTAATTATAAAATTTTTTATTCAAAATAGCATTTTTGACTTTTCTGGAATTTCAGACGGCAATTAATTTTTAATTATGACGGTCAATAAGTTATGTGTGTGATGAAGGTGATATTTGTCATGGATGGTTGATTATATTTGTGTTTGGCAAAGGGGATAATTTCACGCCTTAGCGGTCTTACTCATTCGTCATCTGAATCTTTTCTTCTTTTCACAGATGAGATTTTTATGTCATCTACTGGAAGCATCTGAAATACTCCCACACACCACCATAAATGGTAGGCTAGAAATGGAAACAGCTGCAGTGGGTAGTCGATCACCCTCGGTAAACCAGTCACTGACAAGCCGATCGAAGTTAACCAAGGCGACATCTGCCGGAAAGAAAGCATCGCATGCAATCGTCCTTTCAGAAACTTCTGCTATTTGCGAAGAAATAAGGAAGTACCATTCCATAAAACCAGACACGAACTTGGATTTACGACGACTGTATACTTAACCTGTCAATGACACAATTGAAATGGCATAAGTCTGACTGATAGTCAGTCAGTCAGCCCGCCAGTGAGAGCCCAACTACTGGATCGGTTACAACTAAGAATTTTAAAAGCTTAGATGTGCGAAATATTGGTTACCCTGAATATTATTTTTGGAACATCTTGATGTCTTACCGGCATTATTGAAAACTGTTGACCGCTTCTGCCTGACTGGAAATTAGCCTGGTGTCCTGTATACTCTGATTTATCCTTTTAATTTGGTGCTAATGTTATTATATGAATTAGGTCTTTGGATCAGGGACGCGGAAATTCTTTTTTGGACGACAGCTGAATATTGAATGACGGACTAGACGTTTGTATTGTATTCCATATTATGTCGTACATCTTCAATTCGAGTCAATCACTAAATTGATCAGATCTGTCCTATTTGTCATGATATATATATCATATATTTGTGCTGATTTTTTTTAACCACATAAAGTTATACTGACTATTTTCCACTTCTACAGGGACCATTATCTGCGTTTCATTGACTTATCACTAGATTACCATGCCAGTGGTGCATTCAACTTATACTCTAATGTCGCATACAATATAATCACACATTATTTAACTGGGAAAGGCAAATAAGATCGAGTCAAGTTGAAAATCCTCATTGAGGGTGTGAAATATAGCCCGAAGGACAGGGCGGAGGCGAAGGACAGGGCGGTGGCGAAGGACAGGGCGGCGGGGGGAACAATCCGTGATTAACAGAAGCATTCAGCTTTAAATTGTTCTAATTGTTTAAACGCTACGCCTATTGGGTGTTATAGGCATATTTGGTCCGGTAACTGGACGAGTTTGAGACATTATAATAACATGACCGAACGATACAGATTATCACTAAATAAATCGTCAATAGTAACTCGACAAAAGAGACTATAAAATGTATCAATTCTTCTTTTTCTGTTTTGTAAACAATTTGCCGTCAAAGAATCGTTTTTCTCGCATGACCGTTCTTGTCGCCCAGCAGATGTGTTTTATTTTGTCAAATGGCGGTGTACTACATGTTCCGACAAACACGGAAATGCCGTGTTTATGTAATACAGGGACGTTATTATTTATTCACGTTATTCATCTTGATATTTCATATTTATGAGGAAAATAATTCTTAACCTATAGTTTCGAAATTTCACCGTGTCGTCCTCACTCTTTTACCTACACCACCACCCCCTCCCCCCTCCCCATACACACACTCACAAACACAACTCCCAGTCGTTGAATTTAAACAAATTTGTTTATCTTACAATTACGGTGTGACCGCCAGGTGTTGCGTAAAGATGTTGGCAAACAGGCGGAGTTGTTTCTAAATCCACAGAGCTCATAGCTGGCCAAAAACAAAACTGTCTTCGTGTCAAATCACGCTTAATTATTTCAAGCAAAAATGTTAGCGAGGGAGACACCTTATTGTTATGATTGCATATACTATAACCATTCCCACATGACATCACAACATCACAGTGATATCTATACTTAAGTATGAATGGTTATCTTAAGTAAATGTAATTCAATGTTAAGATGTCAGCTTGCTCGGTAAGTTTGCAGAGCAGTTAAAATCGTGCTTGTGGTTAAAGTTGGGTTATGGAAGCATGCGATTTTTTCCTATCCTCAAGTGGGAATAATCGGCGTTCTCGCCTGTACAAATGCCGGTGGTATGATATAAGCTAGGGTACGTCTCTTACCCATTTCATTCTCGAGTAAGACAACCTTATATTACATGCGATACTTTCGGTCCTCCAATCTCGAAATACTCATATTCACTCAATTTATTCATCCAAGAAAACAGAAGTTAAGTATATTACCAATAACAATCTCGTGTTGCGATTCTTGTCCTCTGTATTTGATCAAATATAAGTGAATAACTCATCACACTTACCGATCGGGAATTATATTCCGCATATAATCTACAGATTACATTCTATTATGATATGAGGCGCCGTTTGTCACTTTCTGATTTAATTTATTTATTTATATATATTTGGTATTTATCAGCCGGATATATAAATCTGTTAAATATGGATATGAAATGAACACTGAGTTTATTAAAATTTAAATCCTATATCAGCGAAAATAATACGTGAAAGATTTATAAATACGTATTTGAAACTATATGAGATATATATATCACTAGTTATGTTATTTTTTGGATATAAATTTCTTCAATATTTATATATATCCTCGATCAACGGTCGCTTATTTATATATCCGACGTAACGTATTTGCTGATATATAAATATTTCAAAATCTGTTGTTGGAGATATATATATACTGTCATCGCCAAAGTTCTGATTTATAAATCCTTAACTGAGAAAGTATTGGATATATATATATCCGAAGTAAGATATGCTAATGAGTAACTGGTGACGTCGTCGAAATGACAAGGGCAAGAAATGACAAGGTGTCGAAATTTATGGTCCACTGAAAGGAAGTTTATGTTTATCCGCTGGGGGAAATGTTTGTACAAAATCTTGATTGTCATATAGTGGACACGAGTCTCCACCGGTGTTAGTTATCATCAAAGACGGTGCGGCGTTTGCAGTAAACCCTCTAATAATTCAATCGTAAGAAGTGAAATATCTCACCAAAAAGTCAGGGCGTGATAAAATTTATTAGAACAGCGAGTTGACAAAATGGTCAGAAATCATGCAGATGAACTATTATTTCTCGGTTATTTCAATGAGTCTAGAGGATTAACAAATTTATTAGACCACTGATTTGAATTTTGTTCTCGAAATTAAAGGTTATTGTATTTGGTGATTGAATTATTATAGGATTTTACCTACCCTAGTAAACTCCTTCTGCTGTTAGCCTTGTACGTTCATGCATGGATTTTCTATCTGCATGTTTTATGAAACGTAACTTAAACTGCTCTTCATGCATAGATTATAATCTGTAAATATTCAATCAGGAGCCTCGACCTAATCGATTTTCCTCTCAAATGACTTTTGGCTGTTTTGGTTTTTGGCTGTATACAATTTAACGGGGATTTTCAATATATGTAAAGGTGCCATAATGATATAAAATTAGAAAACTGCTACTAAAATATATGAGAAGACATTTTGTCGCCCGACTATTACGGTAGGCCCCCTACGTCATATTGACTGAACTGATATTGCGGTAGGCTTATATCCTTATTGTTGTCTGTGCTAATGACAAAAACATAAACATAACAGGAAGGGTTTTTTCTCAGGTAAAAGCCATGCTATCTTATATCATCTTGGCCTTTTCAAAAAGTCGGAAAACCACAATTTAAAAAAAGGAACTTTAATTTTTCGCTTATGTTTGACTTTTGTCAAAGTGAATAATCAAACACCAAATAAGCAGAACTTACCACTTCTATATTTCAATTTCCGAAATTACCGAAAACGAAAATCAAAATTACAAATATTTATTTCTTTATAAAAAATTAGACAGCATGATTATATGCTTCGATTTACCTGTAGTAAAATATCATTGGATTAAACTTGTTGACTGCGTCATGGGAGCAAAAAAATTATTATTACTCCATGTACAAGAACTGCCTAAAGAAATTTTCCCTATAACATTGATAGATGCTTCACATATTAGTGCCTGTTTACAACACAGCGGGACTCTGCGGAAAGACTGTTCAGTGTTCGCTCACCCATGACACGCGCCAGCGCAGTAAAGATAAGACTTGAAGAGCTTCGGGTGACATCAGCGGTTTGGGGGTAATACGTATCGCAGCTCATTAGCATGTTTCACTAGGATATATATATCCACAACTTTCTCAGTTCAAGATTTATATATCAGAACTTTGGCGGCGACAGGATATATATATCTCCAACAACACAATTTGAAATATATATATATATCAGCAAGATACATTTCGTCGGATATTTAATAAATTTATATCCAAAAAAATAACGTAACTAGAGATATATATATCTAGCAATCTAAAATAGGTATTTATAAATCTTTCACACATTATTTTCGCTGATATACGATTTAAAATTTACTAAAACCAGTGTTTATTTCACCTTCATGTTTAACGGATTTATATATCTGGCCGATAAATACCAGATATTAATAAATAAATAGATTAAGTCAGAAAGCGACAAACGGCGCCTCATATTATGAGGCCTTTTCCGATATAATGAAGATATATTATTAGCTAGTACTAAACATTTTGTAAAAATATTTACTTTCTTTACCAAATCTCTGCATTAGTTCAGTAAGCTTCTTCCAAACAATTGACAGATGTGGGTATGTAATTCACAATTTGGATATTAAAGCATTAGTGAGTTAAACCATTTTTGGTCTTTATATAATTCCAGGTTGAATGAACTCTGCTGAGTACATATTGATATCTTGAACATGAATATCTTGGATGTATTAATTGATGTTAAACCGATTCATTGTAACTACTTATCTGAACACGAATTAATTGCGACAGTTTATCATTGTTGGCCCTCATATATATATATATATATATATGTAAGCTAGGGTACGTCTCTTAAAGGTCAACCCAAACGCTCTGAGGTCAAAAATATAAAAAAATAGTCCTTTCGATTCTGAAAATAGTGATATTTTTTTCATAATTTTGTGCAGTCTGGTTGGCGAGATATTGCCGTTTGAAAGGTGAAAATCGCTCTCCTGTCAATTCCAGCTGTGACGTCACGGAGGGAAGCCGTCTTGTATTCTCTATGTTAAAGCCGTATACCACAGTCGTATGTAGCTGCTGATTTCTGGAGATTTTCGGAGTATCGGGGCATCATTTTTTAAATATGCCGCGACGTTGTGTAGTGGGAGGTTGCAGTTTACTACAGATGACGGTGTTAGTATTCATTTGTGGCCCAAAGACGAGAAAATCGCTGCAAATTGGACGAAATTTGTACGCAACACGAGAGTGTGGAAAGAGGGCCCGAGCCAGTACTCGTATAATTTGCTCGGCACATTTTGACAGAAAGACATCATTCGAGGACATCTACAGCGTAGCAGTTGAATTCGGGTACAAACCAAAACTAAAGAGAACAGCTATTCCAACTATAAAACGTAAGAACAATCAGAATGTGACGGCAAAGAAATCGGACAAGGAGAATCTATCACGGACATCGGCTGAACGAACCTAGCCTGCAAGCGAGGCCTCGGGCAGGGGGACGGCTGTACATGCCCTGCTCGCTCTCGCGTGGCATTTGTTGCTTGAACACCTACAGGTTAGACTGGATGAGTCTCTATTTCATATATACACGTTTAACCATTTGTTCCAATGTGTCTTAATGTCTGTATTTGTATGTTCAATTTTATTCATTCTATGTATGCGTTTTTAGCAAAATGTTGGCACAAACTTCACGCAAATAAATTATCTAAATTATATACTATTTAATAATAATAATAAAATGATCTTTCATAAATATATATACGTTTGATAAGTAAATAAATAAAAAAACACCAATTGGAGTGAATGGCTGTAGATACAGAAGTGATAATTATACTTTCATAATCCCTTGACATTTGAGATTGTGGGAATATCATTCGATTTGAGGTAATTTGTCGAAAATTGAGCAAATGTGAATGCCGATCCACTCACCACGGCTTACTTTTCGCCATGAATGTCCAAAGTTTTTTTATCAAACTATATAATTCTGAAATTGGTATTTCATGGGGATTATGGGAAAACAAACAAAATTCTAGTCGGACGTATATCAGTAGAGTTATCAACAGTTTACTGCCCATACTGCCGAATCCCGGAGTTTATCCCTTCGAAAAGGCTGCCTCGGTCAGTAACAACAATAACAACACAGATGTGCTCGTTCGTTACATCACAGAATCGTTCTACATTCAATACAGTTTGAAATATATGGACATTTGGTCTTATAGATGACGATAATAAGGTTTCCAGTCAAGTTGCATACCAATCTGTATTCAACAAACGACCTCTCCGAATCCTGTCGGCGTCGAGTTCCACGTTGTCAGAGTGGTTGTCACTGTCAGAATCGGAGCCGTACGGCTCAAATTGATAGGGCTGAATTCCGCCGTTGGTCGGCAAACAACTGTTAATTTGCCCGTCATCATCCTCCTCTATGTCTATTTCATCTTCTTGGCGAAAAATATTTCCATCTAAGCAGCTGATATCGCTCGAATCGACATCTGAACCGGAGCTCTGACTGCACTCGCTTTCCATGTTATCCGCTGTTTTTCTCAGGCAACTTCCCTGCGTGACGTCATCAACCCAGCTGTGAAAGTGTGGAAAAGCCCACTTTGCTCCCATATTACGTGTGTTTCTGATCAGATTAGAATTTTTTCAATATTTTTTTCATACAAAGTGAAGTATGAACTATGATTTTTAAGGATTTTTAGACCAAAAAAAAATCCGTTTGGGTTGACCTTTAACCATTTAATTCTTGAGTAAGACAACCTTTTATTACATGTGAGACTTTCGGTCCTCCAATCTCGCCATACTCATATTCTCTCAATTTATTCGTCCAAGAATAACAATCTCGTGTTGCGATTATTGATCAAATGTAAGTGAATAACTCATCATACTTACCGATCGGGAATTATATTGCGGAGAAGATGCGACAGGGAAGAAGGATCGGCATATAATCTACAGGTTACATTCTATTAGGAAACCTTTTTCGATATAATGAATATATATTATTAGCTAGTAACATTTTGTAAAAATATTACTTATATTTTCTTTACCAAATCTCTGTATTAGTGCAATAATCTAGCCACTTTAATTAAATTTCCCAAAAAGTTATTTTGTTGTTCCAAAACAAAGCTCTATTTGTGCGACTGTATTATCGGCATTTTCCTTTTATAAAATACACAGTTATCTTCTGTTAATAAAAGAAAGCAAACTCAACAAAATACAGCAGAAGGCACGCGAATATTTAAACAGGGGTGTCAGTTGGGTAGCTTGTTATACTATGCGCAGTGCATCGTGGGAGGGAGACGTGAATCGTCCAATTACCTATATCAGTAAAATACAATAGAACGGTTGATTTCGGCTTCTATCGGCTAGGAAATCCGGTTTCAGCCATGTCAGGCCAACCAGAAGACGAAAATTCCTCTATCGGTTGGACACATCGATAAGATGTAATATGATCTTCCTGGCTGTAGAACTAAAGAAATCGCCGTGATGTCCATGTCAGGATTAGCAAAATTTCGCCAAACAGGATTATGAGCGACCAATAACTTCCAATGTCGAGGCGCGGATGACCGAGGAGCTTATCGGGATTTCGGCTCATTCGGACCGACAAACGGCTATGGGTGACTTGTGATATCTCCAGTTTATCTGGGGGGTTAATATTTTAATGGTGTTTCAAATACCAACGTAAGTAACTGAGCTACCGATTTTGAATAGGTAGATAATAGCCGATATAATCCAACTGACGGGTGTAAGAGCCAACATTGGTAATGGAGAGCGATTCAGACCAAACTCTGACTCATAGTGTCACTTGATTCCTTACTACAACTTCACATTAAAAATGTATGTGGGAAAATATCCATGTGGGGAACTGTCAATGCGGGGAATTGCCTAATGTGGGGAATTGTCAGTGTGGGGAACTGTCCTGTGTGGGAAATTGTCAATGTGGGGAACCGTCTTTTTTCAGAGTGTACAGTAATTATGCATGTATCTTATCCAATCCATTCGACACACCGTACTCCCGCTTGTAACCGCTTGAAAATGACCATATCACGAAAACAACATATCATAAAGTTTTAATTTCTTATATGACGATAAACGATAACCAAAACGAGATTTGCTGAGAACTATGGATTCAGAAGTGCTTTATTACCTGTAAATATATTTGTGATTTTAGTTTATCTTCATAAGTTTACAGAGAGGTAAACGTGCTAATGCTCCCAATATTTCAAAGAGAGTCCAACAAAATGACGCAATTCATGCTAATCGGAACATTGATATCATATTTCATGTTTCATTTTTTAACTTCAATCGTATCTCATCTGGGGCGGTTTGTCCATCTTAACGTACGACCACGTTTTGTTATGAACCAATAAGGTTAGGTACGACGTTAAAATTCAAACAACCAACCAACCTTATTATGAACCAATAAGGTTAGGTGCGAGGTTAAAATTCAAACAACCAACCAACCTTGTTATGAACCAATAAGGTTAGGTGCGAGGTTAAAATTCAAACAACCAACCAACCTTGTTATGAACCAATAAGGTTAGGTGCGAGGTTAAAATTCAAACAACCAACCAACCTTGTTATGAACCAATAAGGTTAGGTACGACGTTAAAATTCAAACAACCAACCAACCTTGTTATGAACCAATAAGGTTAGGTGCGAGGTTAAAATTCAAACAACCAACCAACCTTGTTGTTATGAACCAATAAGGTTAGGTGCGAGGTTAAAATTCAAACAACCAACCAACCTTGTTATGAACCAATAAGGTTAGGTGCGAGGTTAAAATTCAAACAACCAACCATCCTTGTTATGAACCAATAAGGTTAGGTACGACGTTAAAATTCAAACAACCAACCAACCTTGTTATGAACCAATGAGGTTAGGTGCGAGGTTAAAATTCAAACAACCAACCAACCTTGTTATGAACCAATAAGGTTAGGTGCGAGGTTAAAATTCAAACAACCAACCTTGTTATGAACCAATACGGTTAGAACCAATAAGGTTAGGTGCGAGGTTAAAATTCAAACAACCAACCAACCTTGTTATGAACCAATAAGGTTAGGTGCGAGGTTAAAATTCAAACAACCAACCAACCTTGTTATGAACCAATAAGGTTAGGTGCGAGGTTAAAATTCAAACAACCAACCAACCTTGTTATGAACCAATAAGGTTAGGTGCGAGGTTAAAATTCAAACAACCAAACCTTGTTATGAACCAATAAGGTTAGGTGCGAGGTTAAAATTCAAACAACCAACCAACCTTGTTATGAACCAATAAGGTTAGGTGCGAGGTTAAAATTCAAACAACCAA
Organism: Hanleya hanleyi; assembly: GCA_036873755.1. Classification (NCBI taxonomy): domain Eukaryota; kingdom Metazoa; phylum Mollusca; class Polyplacophora; order Lepidopleurida; family Hanleyidae; genus Hanleya; species Hanleya hanleyi. Next base: position 20,747 of record JAVTVY010016216.1, read on the forward strand.
CCAACCTTGTTATGAACCAATAAGGTTAGGTGCGAGGTTAAAATTCAAACAACCAACCAACCTTGTTATGAGCCAATAAGGTTAGGTGCGAGGTTAAAATTCAAACAACCAACCAACCTTGTTATGAACCAATAAGGTTAGGTGCGAGGTTAAAATTCAAACAACCAACCAACCTTGTTATGAACCAATAAGGTTAGGTGCGAGGTTAAAATTCAAACAACCAACCAACCTTGTTATGAACCAATAAGGTTAGGTACGACGTTAAAATTCAAACAACCAACCAACCTTGTTATGAACCAATAAGGTTAGGTGCGAGGTTAAAATTCAAACAACCAACCAACCTTGTTATGAACCAATAAGGTTAGGTACGACGTTAAAATTCAAACAACCAACCAACCTTGTTATGAACCAATAAGGTTAGGTGCGAGGTTAAAATTCAAACAACCAACCAACCTTGTTATGAACCAATAAGGTTAGGTGCGAGGTTAAAATTCAAACAACCAACCAACCTTGTTATGAACCAATAAGGTTAGGTGCGAGGTTAAAATTCAAACAACCAACCAACCTTGTTATGAACCAATAAGGTTAGGTACGACGTTAAAATTCAAACAACCAACCAACCTTGTTATGAACCAATAAGGTTAGGTGCGAGGTTAAAATTCAAACAACCAACCAACCTTGTTATGAACCGTATACTGTCAGAATGAGTGAGTAGAATTTGATGTCGCTTAACAATTTTCAGTCATCCCGACGGTGCGTTCATGTGGCAGTGATCAAATGTCGCCTTTTTATATTGTTTTCTCACTGAAGCATCAAATACCATAGGCAGTCACATTATCTTGACACTGGGCCAACCGGTCTTTGATCTATGTTATTCATGCTGAGCGCCAAGCTAAGAAGCAACAACTTAATTGTTTGGTTAAGTGTTTGATTTGATTCAGCCTGGGACTGATCCCAGGATAGTAGTATATAAAACTTAAATCTGTTCGTCTTTGATGTGACTGGAATAGAGGTGGGGGAAATGTGGGTAGTACATTGTATAACACTTGGTTGGCCGTCGACTGTGAATCCTCGAAGCCACGCGACTGGTAGGTGGATGCAAACATAGGATTTTGAAAACATCCGGAAAATAGACTTTAAAGATTGCTGCAATTTAATCTCAGCTGTGGCATTATTACTTGGGCTCGACGTTCATCATAATAATAGTGACGAGGAATTGTCAGGTCATATGACGACAGGTATTTCTTAAATAAACAAAATAATGGAGCTACTCGAATTTCATAATTCAAACCATTCCATAGTTCAATCGTGGATGGTAGAAAGGAATTTTGGAACTGAGAGGCCTTAAATAATCGGACTCGTCCCCCGAGGGCACCCACAAATGATCCTGACGGCATCGAGTTGGAGATTTTAAAGAATCTCAGCATGATGGTCCGCACATTTATTCCAGACTATATCGGTATAAAAACATATAGTATTAAAGTACAAACGATTTATAAAGGATTTCTAACGATTTTCCAGAAAGTCTGTATTTTAGGCTCCTCATGATCAAACAATTTACCATTGGGCTTATTTTCTTAAACATGTAGTTTATATCTTGATCTCGGCGAACAGAAGATTGGAAAATTATACCAAGATGTTTGTGAAAATTTAGTTTGTTTATTGTACTATCATTCACTGAAAAAGGTGGATGGACATTTCTATTTATTTTCAGGGAGAAGAGTATTCCTTCAGTTCTTGGCGGGCTAAATTGAACGAGCCATTTCTTCGCCCACTGAGATATTTTAAACAAATCATAGTTTAGGAGCTCTGTCCCGAATTCAACAATTATATACAATAAAGTATCGTCGCCCACTGAGATATTTTAAACAAATCATAGTTTAGGAGCTCTGTCCCGAATTCAACAATTATATACAATAAAGTATCGTCAGTTTCTTAAACATGTAGTTTATATCTTGATCTCGGCGAACAGAAGATTGGAAAATTATACCAAGATGTTTGTGAAATTTAGTTTGTTTATTGTAGTATCATTCACTGAAAAAGGTGGATGGACATTTCTATTTATTTTCAGGGAGAAGAGTATTCCTTCAGTTCTTGGCGGGCTAAATTGAACGAGCCATTTCTTCGCCCACTGAGATATTTTAAACAAATCATAGTTTAGGAGCTCTGTCCCGAATTCAACAATTATATACAATAAAGTATCGTCGCCCACTGAGATATTTTAAACAAATCATAGTTTAGGAGCTCTGTCCCGAATTCAACAATTATATACAATAAAGTATCGTCGCCCACTGAGATATTTTAAACAAATCATAGTTTAGGAGCTCTGTCCCGAATTCAACAATTATATACAATAAAGTATCGTCAGCAAACAATCGAATATTACATTTTAAATCAAATTACGGTATATTTAATGTATATAAGCGCTAGAAGCGGTCCCAGGACTGATCATTGTGGAACACCCGCTGTTACAAAATTGTAGGTTGAAGATTTGCCATTGATAATCACAGCTTGTTGCCTGCGTCTGAGATAATCACAGCTTGTTGCCTGTGTCTGAGATAATCACAGCTTGTTGCCTGTGTCTGAGATAATCACAGCTTGTTGCCTGTGTCTGAGATAATCACAGCTTGTTGCCTGTGTCTGAGATAATCACCGAATCACTTTAGTAGCTCGCCTCTTATACCAGTTGAATAGAGTTTATGGAGTAGGCCTTTATTCCAAACCTTATCAAAGGCTTTGGAGATATAAAAGAACACTGCTCTGACTTCCTTCCCTTCATCCATGGATTTGCATATAAAGTTATAAATATCGGCAAGTTGATAAATGGTAGAATCCCCTATAATAAAGCCAGACTGGGAAGCTTTTAGGAATATTGTTTTGAATTAAAAAAATAGAAACATGTTTATGCACACATTTTTGAAAAACTAATAACACTAGTAAGAAAGATGGTCGATAATTCCATGGATCATTTTTACTACCTTTTTAAGGGATTGGTATAACGATATCCAGCGTGATGGCATAATACCAGACTGCAGAGAGACATTAAACAGTTTAGTGAGGGGAAGAGGAAGTTCAGACTCTAGCTTCTTCAAAATTAGATTATTGATTTTATCCGGCCAAACTTAACAGAACTTCTTTAACATCATGATGGGTTATGACTATATCGAGAGGATTTACAAGTAAGGGCAACGTCGGTAATGTAACATAAGTATCTTCAAGAGTGGATCCCACTAGTCTTTCGATACAGTTGCATACTCCGCGATTTTATCGTCCAGTTTAGTATCATAATCGTGTTTGGATTATCTAACTTGATGATGTCATTTCGCATTTCACGAAATTCATGCCAGTGATCTGGTAAATTTGACCGTTTAGCTTTAGCATGAGCCCGTGCGCGGTGTCTCATTTGTCTACGCAAATCATTCGATCTAATGAGAACAGTTCTATTGGAAATGTAATCTCCGATAAGGTGAATAACTGTGTGCGGGCGGGGGAGGGAGGGATAACTCTGTTGTATTATCGATGCCTAACATATTTAGCAAGTGTCCCAATCGACATCTTTATCAGCACGTTGTAGACCATGAAGATCCATTTGATTATAGTACCAGATATGGTGGTTATAACAGTTTTGCTCAGGGTCTTTAAATTTAAGTGTGCCAATGTGGCGTGACAGTCACTACAGAAAGGAGAAAGTACTCCGCTGTTGACAATAAAATTTGCACAAGAAAGTAATATTGAATCGATTTGTATCCTAGAGTGAGGCGTGATGTTCAGTGATTATCTGTATAATCCTTTCAGGAAAGTCTCTGATCTCTCCTTGAATAAGTACCGCTCTCTTAGGTTAGAGGTATGAAAAGCTGCTTCCGGGAAGTAGTCGCCTCGGTTTCCCTTTTCCCAAAGGCACCCGTAATTATTTTGAATAATATATTGATAAAGTATTCTAGAACATTTGTTAAAGAAAAACTAACTCTGTTTATATTTTCACATGAACCAATATATACCGTGTATGTGTACATTAGAAACATACTTTTCTAGAAAGAAAGGAAATTTAATTACTGAAACTAATTGTGAGGGCCTTTTGTACTGAAGTCGAATTGGGCGCATTTGGATAGGAAAAAAATAACAAAACAAGAAATTCAAGCATCAGGTCGGACCTGCTAGTCAACCGTTGTCCGTGACGAGTATCAGTGTGAAATTGGGAAGACATTGCTGAGAAGAGACGATTATCACACAGATCCAAGCAATCAAAATAAGCATATAGTATTAAAAACAAGATAGTTTCTTATCAAATTCTCAATCCATGTTGAATAATGTGTACTTACATAGATTTTCTGTCGACGTATTCTTCTTCTTAAATATTTGGCTGCTACTCTGGTCACGAATTCTGACAGCAGATATCAATGCTTGTTCTCTGTTCACAAGTCGCTGAATGTCCGCATGTACATGAAGATGGGCGTTTGATAACATAGATGAAGGGATTCGACACGGCGAGTACAGCGCCAATGGTATATCACTGCGCTCTAACGTCAATTTCTCAGCCAATCGGATCGCGTCAGGGATGGACTCTGGCGTAAACAACCGGATGCATTTAGCACAGGTCTCCGACCCACCCGTATTATGAACGTCGGCATATTGTGGACGTTTTCCATTCACCTCTTACCGAATAATTACCATATACAATTAAGCTTAATGGGTAGTCTGCATACATGTAAGCAAACTAAAAGTATCTCGAGTTACCCTTTCTGATAATTAACACAGGTAGGCACACTTCACAGACACCGTTAATGGTCAACCAAGACGCAGTGTATGGTGTAACATTTCAACTTCCGATTTAAAGACTGAAGGCATAGTCCTAAGTGCCGACGTTCAGTTTTCAGCCGCCGGTCACTAATACAATTCTGCATTAATAATCGAAAGACTTTCGCTCGACCATCAGCACGAGTTCTACATGGGCATATAATGAAATTGGAAAAAAAAATTGTTTGTTTCTTGTAAGTTGGAAATGGTCAAACATCAAATCGTACATTGCGCCTTCTGAAGGAAAGAAAGAGTAAAATGCCTTGAAATGTTTTGCAAACTTTTACCATACTGATACTTGTATCCCGATGAAGAACACGTGACCAGCCATCCACTTTACATTGGATAGTTAACATGGGTAAACTTTCTGTGATTTTCTGACTCTCCGTGAATTACTGAAATTGGGATGTCATGCTAAACAAAATTACTACAATGGAAGTATCAACGTTTTTATCGAGAGGTAGCTAGAAAGAACGGTGATACGGGACACTGGAGATATCACAATTATTGTGATGAATGTGTCAACGTTTTCACTGAGAGCTAGCAAGAAAGAACGGTGATACGGGACCTTGATTATATCACAATTACTATCATAAAAGTGTCAATGTTTTCACTGACAGATAGATAGAAAGAACGATGATACGGGACAGTGGAGATATCACAATTATTATGATGAATGTGTCAACGCTTTCACTGAGAGCTAGCTACAAAGAGCGGTTATATGGGATACTGGAGATATCACAGTTACTATCATTAAAGTGTCACCGTTTTCACTGAGAGATAGATAGAAAGAACGGTGATACGGGACACAGGAGATATCACAATTACTATATGGAAGTGTCAACGTATTTTTAACGAAAGCTAGCTAGAGAGAACGGTGATATGGGACACTGGAGATATCATAATTACTATCATGAAAGTATCAACGTGTTTTACCGAGTATCTCTCGGTAAAACACGTTGATACTCTCATGATAGTGAATGAACGATAATATGGGACACTGGAGATATCACAATTACTATAAAGAAAGTATCAACGTTTTTTACCGAGAGCTAGCTAGAAATAACGATGATACGGAACACTGGAGATAGCACAATTACTATCACAAAAAGTATCAACGTTTTTTTACCGAGAACTAGAGAGGAAGAACGGTGACACGGGACTCTGGAGATATCACGATTACTATCATAAAAGTATCAACGTTTTTGACCGATAGCTAGCTAGAAAGAACGGTGATATGCGACACTGGAGATATAACAATTACTATAGTGAAAGTATCAGCGTTTTTTAACCGAGAGCTAGAAAGAACGGTGATACGGGAACTGGAGATACCACAAATACTATCATGAAAGTATCAACGATTTCTACCGAGAGCTAGCTAGAACGAACGGTGATATGGGACACTGAAGATATCACAATTACTATCATGAAAGCATTAACGTTTTCACCGAGAACTTGCTAGAAAGAACGGTGATATGGGACACTGGAGATATCATAATTACTACCATGAAAGCATTAACGTTTTCATCGAGAACTTGCTAGAAAGAACGGTGATATGGGACACTGGAGATATCATAATTACTATCATGAAAGTATTAACGATTTTACCGAGAGCTAGCTAGAACGAACGGTGATATGGGACACTGAAGATATCACAATTACTATCATGAAAGCATTAACGTTTTCACCGAGAACTTGCTAGAAAGAACGTTGATATGGGACACTGGATATATCATAATTACTATCATGAAAGTATTAACGATTTTACCGAGAGCTAGCTTGAAAGATCGGTGATATGGGACACTAGAGATGTCGAACTTTAAATGGAAACATGGACCGACATCAAGGCTTACAGAAGTACCGGCGTTTTGTTTGTCTGCTGCTGTTGGAATAACACCAACGTTCAAGTGAGAACTGTTTTCTTGATCTCTAAAAATACCGCTAGAAAACTGTTATATATCCACGAAATATATGGAAATTTGATCATTGTTGAGGTACATGGCTGGTCCATTGTTAATTTAATTTGGAATGATAATGAAAATTGAATGCATGTTAACATCGCAAAAGTCAACTAGTGTGGGCGATATGAGCTATGAACTCTCCTCGAGGCGCTATGGTGGACACCTTCAGAAGTCCCATGTTGCCACCAGTGTGGGCGATATGAGCTATGAACTCTCCTCGGGGCGCTATGGTACTCGTAAGTCCCATGTTGTCACCAGTGTGGGCAATATAATTTCACTGCCAAAAATAGGATACTTAAAACAAGAAAAAAACAACTTATTTTAAGAAAAAATCATCTTGAAATAAGATAAATTATCATGGAGTGGGGTAAGAATAATTTACTTATGGCTATTTCCTTGGATAAGAAAATTTTAAGTTTATTTATCTCATTAAAGATTCACAAATCTTATTCGAATATCTTAAGAAAAATTATCTTGGCGCTGTTTACTCATTTAAGAAAAAAATATCTTATTTTTTCTTCATTAAGATAATTTATCTTGCTATGAAATCTAAAGTAAGATATTTTTGGAGTGGGGTAAGAATATTAAACTTATTCCAGATAAATAACTTGTTCAAGAAAACCTGACCACTTGGATAAGAAAATATTTCTCAAAGCTGTTAACTTGGATAAGAAAATATTTCTCAAAACTGTTGAGTTAAATATTCTTACTCAAGAAAACATGTATACAGTCCTCAAGATAAATTATCTTACATTGTAAATTCAACAAAGGGATCTTGAGCTAGCAACATTTACTTAATTAAGAAAAAATATACTAATCAACATTTAATCAAATCAAATGAAAAAAAAAATGTAATGATGGGGAAATTATATTCAAATGATGCATGTAGTGAATAGTCTTCACATGTTAGATGCAAAAGTATATGCATGTAGAAGAGGTATCCCAATAATTTCAGCCATGCCGCAATTCCCAGCAGGATCAATAAAACAACGAGTTCTATAGTGACATTTCAAATAGTTTCCTACAATCCAATTAACATTTTAAACTAATCTTTTTATCATATATCTGCCAAAAACTGAACATGAATATATGCTTGTTACAGTCAGCATTATACATGTAAAATAAAAACATGATCAAAATAATGTCTTGCAATTGAAGTGTAAGTGAGTGAATAGGATTTAACGTCGCTTTCAACCTATCATCATGCAATTGAAGGGCAAAAGTAAGTCATATATATATATATATATGCAACTTACTAAGACAGATAAATAAAGAAATTATTTTAAATATTTTAAGACCTTTGTGAATGCATCCTTAAAACCTCACCTTGACTATTTCTTTCCATTCATAGCAGTAATACTAGGATATATTTGCACAATATTTCTCGTCCATGTAGAAGTTGTATAATATGACAAGAGACTGATATAATTAAAACCATGCAAAATGGCCAAACACCAAAGATATGATGGATAATTCTCAAAATTTAGAAAATCTGTCATCTTCAATTCTCCATAGACATTACAAATATAACAGAATATTGCACTCTTGATAGTAAAAACACCTAAACTGTTCAAATAGAATTGCCCAGCCTTTGTGCTCATCAGGTGCTTGTAAGAATTACTATCAATGGAATCACTGGTTAACTAATAGTAAGAATATTAACATGCACTAGTAAGAAGTACTGTCAATGGAATCCCTTATCAACTAATAGCGAGAACATTAGCATGCACTAGTAAGGATTACTGTCAATGGAATCTCTTATCAACTAATAGCAAGAACATTAGCATGCACTAGTAAGAATTACTATCAATGGAATCACTGGTTAACTAATAGTAAGAATATTAACATGCACTTTAAAGAAGTACTGTCAATGGAATCTCTTATCAACTAATAACAAGAACATTAGCATGCACAGGTAAGAATTACTGTCAATGGAATCTCTTATCAACTAATTGCAAGAACATTAACATGCACTAGTAAGGATTACTGTCAATGGAATCCCTTATCAATTAATAGCAAGAACATTAACATGCACTAGTAAGGATTACTGTCAATGGAATCTCTTATCAACTAATAGCAAGAACATTAACATGCACTAGTAAGGATTACTGTCAATGGAATCTCTTATCAACTAATAGCAAGAACATTAGCATGCACTAGTAAGGATTACTGTCAATGAAATCTCTTATCAACTAATAGCAAGAACATTAACATGCACTAGTAAGGATTACTGTCAATGGAATCTCTTATCAACTAATAGCAAGAACATTAGCATGCACTAGTAAGGATTACTGTCAATGGAATCTCTTATCAACTAATAGCAAGAACATTAACATGCACTAGTAAGGATTACTGTCAATGGAATCTCTTATCAACTAATTGCAAGAACATTAACATGCACTAGTAAGGATTACTGTCAATGGAATCCCTTATCAATTAATAGCAAGAACATTAACATGCACTAGTAAGGATTACTGTCAATGGAATCTCTTATCAACTAATAGCAAGAACATTAACATGCACTAGTATGATTACTGTCAATGGAATCTCTTATCAACTAATAGCAAGAACATTAGCATGCACTAGTAAGGATTACTGTCAATGGAATCTCTTATCAACTAATAGCAAGAACATTAACATGCACTAGTAAGGATTACTGTCAATGGAATCTCTTATCAACTAATAGCAAGAACATTAGCATGCACTAGTAAGGATTACTGTCAATGGAATCTCTTATCAACTAATAGCAAGAACATTAACATGCACTAGTAAGAATTACTGTCAATGGGATCACTTATCAACTAATAGCAAGAATATTAACATGCACTAGTAAGAAGTACTGTCAATGGAATCTCTTATCAACTAATAGCAAGAACATTAGCATGCACTAGTAAGAATTACTATCAATGGAATCACTGGTTAACTAATAGTAAGAATATTAACATGCACTAGTAAGAAGTACTGTCAATGGAATCCCTTATCAATTAATAGCAAGAACATTAACATGCACTAGTAAGAATTACTGCCAATGGAATCCCTTATCAACTAATAGCAAGAACATTAACATGCACTAGTAAGAATTACTGTCAATGGAATCCCTTATCAACTAATAGTAAGAATATTAACCTGCACTAGTAAGGATTACTGTCAATGGAATCCCTTATCAATTAATAGCAAGAACATTAGCATGCACTAGTAAGAATTACTGCCAATGGAATCTCTTATCAACTAATAGCAAGAACATTAGCATGCACTAGTAAGAATTACTATCAATGGAACTAATAATAAGAATATTAACATTGACTAGTAAGAAGTACTGTCAATGGAATCCCTTATCAACTAATAGCAAGAACATTAGCATGCACTAGTAAGGATTACTGTCAATTGAATCTCTTATCAACTAATAGCAAGAACATTAGCATGCACTAGTAAGAATTACTGTCAATGGAATCTCTTATCAACTAATAGCAAGAACATTAGCATGCACTAGTAAGGATTACTGTCAATGGAATCTCTTATCAACTAATAGCAAGAAAATTAACATGCACTAGTAAGAATTACTGTCAATGGGATCACTTATCAACTAATAGCAAGAATATTAACATGCACTAGTAAGAAGTACTGTCAATGGAATCTCTTATCAACTAATAGCAAGAACATCAGCATGCACTAGTAAGAATTACCATCAATGGAATCACGGGTTAACTAATAGTAAGAATATTAACATGCACTAGTGAGAAGTACTGTCAGTGGAATCCCTTATCAATTAATAGCAAGAACATTAACATGCACTAGTAAGAATTACTGCCAATGGAATCTCTTATCAACTAATAGCAAGAACTTTAACATGCACTAGTAAGAATTACTGTCAATGGAATCCCTTATCAACTAATAGTAAGAATATTAACCTGCACTAGTAAGGATTACTGTCAATGGAATCCCTTATCAATTAATAGCAAGAACATTAGCATGCACTAGTAAGAATTACTGCCAATGGAATATCTTATCAACTAATAGCAAGAACATTAACATGCACTAGTAAGAATTACTGTCAATGGAATCCCTTATCAACTAATAGTAAGAATATTAACCTGCACTAGTAAGGATTACTATCAATGGAATCACTTATCAACTAATAGTAAGAATATTAACATGCACTAGTAAGAATTGTCAACGGAATCTCTTATCAACTAATAGTAAGAATATTAACATGTACTAGTAAGAATTGTCAACGGAATCCCTTATCAACTAATAGTAAGAATATTAAAATGCACTAGTAAGAATTGTCAACGGAATCCCTTATCAACTAATAGTAAGAATATTAACATGCACTAGTAAGAATTGTCAACGGAATCACTTATCAACTAATAGTAAGAATATTAACATGCACTAGTAAGAATTGTCAACGGAATCCCTTATCAACTAATAGCAAGATCATTAACATGCACTAGTAAGGATTACTGTCAATGGAATCCCTTATCAACTAATAGCAAAAAAATTAACATCCACTAGTAAGAATTACTGTCAATGGATTCACTTATCAATGAATAGCAAGAACATTAACATGCACTAGTAAGAAGTACTGTCAATGGAATCCTTTATCAACTAATAGCAAGAACATTACCATGCACTAGTAAGGATTACTGCCAATGGAATCCCTTATCAACTAATAGCAATAACATTAACATGTGATAGTAAGAATTACTATCAATGGAATCCCTTATCAACTAATAGCAAGAACATTAACATGTACTAGTAATGATTACTGTCAGTGGAAATCCGTATAGGTCACTTCATATTCACCCGCGTCTACAACAGGGAAAAGTAGGTAGCCTTACGATTACTCAGAGCAAGGTGGTCGATATTATCACTTCGTATATACTGTTGACTGTAAGAAAAACGAGGGTCTAATTAACGTAATGGACTACGTCATTAAAACGAAACCTATGGGTCCTTCAGGTTTCTAGAGTTGCTGGTTGTCAGTGACCTTCACCATTGAGCTTCATAGGTTTATTGAAAGCCATAAGCGTGGGGTAATCCTGATCGAAAATGTCCGCATCCTTGAACGGAAGTGATAGCACAAACGCTCCTCCCTCAATTACAAGCGTCTAGTCCGTCATTCATAATTCAGCCGTCGTCCATTAAAGAATATCCGCGTCTATAATCCAAAGACCTATTCCATATTCCATATAACAGTATTAGCACCAAATTCAAAAGGACAATCATAGTATACATAAACATAGGCTAGTTTCCTGCAAGAGAGAAGCGGTCAACAGTTTTCAATGATGCCGACAAGACATCATGATGTTCCAAAAATATAAAATCCGTATCGCTGATCAGTATTCTTAAACCATAATAATCGTTGTAAGTTCGTCATCTAGAGAATGATGTATCTCAGTCACGCTTTGATTGTGACTGTTCATATGAGCACCATGAGGATCTTGAAGTACACGGGTTCATACGGTCCCTAGCCCCGGGTTAAGCGGAATTAGACACAAAGTTACGAAACGTAGCGCCATAGATCTTGCACGCTACGTTCGTATTTTGCTATCAGCATGCGATATGTATCGCCAAATTTGAGAAACTTTGAGTGGAGGCGCTTGGTGGAATAGCCCTGTTTTATAAGTTTCTGCAACAATGTTTTGTGACGTTGATTAAAATCGTCACATTTAACACAGGATCTAGCAAATGCTACTAAGCGAGATATGTATACGCCATATGCAGGTCCCACTGGAATATTACTGTCCAGAAAGGGATAGTTTACGATGTCGAAATTATAATCATCTCTTTTGTCATAAAGTCGACGAGAGAGAATGCCCGCTTCATTTTTATAGAGATATAGATCTAAATATGATGTGCCTGTAGGGCTATCTGTAGTTTCCTTCAAATCCAGTGAAGGTGGATATATATCCTTCACTGCGTCATTTATATAGCGATTATCCACAGCGAGAAGATCGTCTATATAGCGTTTGGTGAATGAGAAGGAACGGGCTTTGAATGGATCGGTTTTTGAAAGCGCCTGCATATAGTCATATTCATAAGAGAACAGATACAGGTCAGCCAACAGGGGTGCGCAATTAGTACCCATTGGAATACCTATATGCTGCTGATATATTGTGTTGCCAAATTTCACATAGATATTTTTAATGAGAAATTTAAGCAACTCTATAAACAAAGAAACATCCCATGAATGATATCTCTTGTATGTAGTAGAGCTAAAGAATGCTTTATGGCTTCCGACATTAATATATCTACGATCAGTTTTCTTGAACACAGATACTATTAATGAACTTAGACGGTCAATAAGGTCCTGATGAGGGATTGTAGTATAGCGAGTCGAGAAATCCCATGTGGATACTTGTCTGTACGGTATGTGACCTTTAGCATCAAGTTCTTCCGTAAGACATTTTGAGTTTTTCAATATCCACATACATTCAACGCCAGCGTTCTTAGAAATAGTGGCGCAATACCTTTCTCAAAATGCTTTTACCTCCTGAAGGGCCCTCGTCAATAGGGTTGAAAGAAGCTTGGTGGTGCAGCTTCTAGAAACTCACGAAATTGTTGAAAACGTTGTCTGTGCTATCACCCCAGTCCAAGGATGCAGATTGTGACCAAACTTCAGGCAATGTCACGTTGATCTTTAACCTGTTTGACCTATAACAAATTCTTTACCTAGCATATCCACTAGAGTACTATATCAACTTGCAATTATCAATACTTTCTGATTTTTGGGAAAAAGTGACCTGTAACTTTGACATACTTATCTCAATTTTGGAACGCGACATCCGCGTGACCTCATAGTTATCCTGGTCATATTTCAGAGGAATCGTTCTTTTTTTTAAGAAGCTGCATGTAACAGTGCGTGAAAACGCAGGTACACAGGCTTTATTTCCGGAACCGTATTGGAAACTGAATTGGAAACTACACAGCCAGAAAAATGGCGACACTTATCACCCTAAAATGGTGATGACAGCATCACCCAAAAAGGTGTTGATTTAGAGCCATCACCCTTTTCCACCATCACCTTAAAAGGGTAATGGCTATCACCTTAAAAGGGTGATGGCTGTCACCCTAAAAGGGTGATCAACAATGAGTGCAAATGTTTAGGTCATCGCCCTGAAAAGGTAATGGCTGGGTCATCAACATAAAAGGGTGGCGACATTGGCCATCACCCTTTTTCATCACCTTTAAAGGGTGATGAACAGGCATCATCACCATAAAAAGGTAATGGGCCATCACTCTTTTTCTGGCTGTGTATAACGTTATATTTTCCATTAGGTTTCCACTGAGTTTACGGAATTAGAAAGTAGAGCCTTCTCGCAGTGTAAATAACGGAAGTCGGGAGGCGAGGAAGGAGGAGAGGAGAGTGTATACATTCCATAGGTCTTCGCCAGCTTTAGACGACGGTGTCCAAAAATTCACGAAAACCGGGTGCTTTTGCGGTTTCTCATGGTATGTTGATCGATATGTTGATCAGTATTTTCCCCTCTACTTACCAGTGGCAGTGAGATAAAAGTGAGCTGTAAAGGAATCATTTACGAACAGTTTTTTTTTACCTATTTCATAGAGCTTGGAGATTGCAAAATTTACTCTATATTCATCGGTGTTTACAAAGGAAAAGGTCAGAAAACAAGGTCTTTTGCGATTTCTCGGAGCACGGTAGTCGATATTTCGTATTAATGCATGTAGATTTCACGTCTGTTGCTAGGAGGCTGCTGACAGTGACCCCTTGCTGGACAGTAACCCCTGCTTTAACATTGGTAAATTATATTGAAATCATAATAGATAACACATCGGTAAGTAATACACCTCAGGCTATCCGTTAAATCAAACGATTCTCTGTTACATCAAACGAATGACGTGCTCCGCTGGGAAAGACCCCCGTTAATTCATTAACTTATCAATATCAGTGACTAGTCAGCAGGTTAGCTGTAGTCGCTCCGGCTTCGATCGTGGCATGCAATCTGCTCAATGTTACCGAAAATCGATAACCGAGTTAGGTATATCTGTGAGAAGCCCAGATAGATTCACGATACTTGCGAAAAGTGAAATTAACTCGTTGACTGAGGACCAACAGCCCATTTTATGCTAACTTCTTTTTGAGATACTGAACCTTTCTTTTATCTTATCTTAACTATGTTTATCCATTCATTTCATTATTTTGTAAATTCCAATATTGAATAGATTGAATTGTTTCGATTTTCAGTATTTTGAAAGCCACGGTGATACTTTTTCCCGATTTTTGCGGTATAGCCAATGCTAAAGCATTTTTACCTGCGGCACGCAGGTCTACGGGAGGCTCGCGTTGTTGTTGTTGTTGTTCTTGTTGTTCTTCTTGTGACTTTTTGAAATGCGCATGCGCTAAGAGAGTGTGATCTCCGCCACACTTTTCTTTTCAACCTCCAATCTCACATGACAACACTATCTTCAAGCGCGTTTGAATTCATTTGCAACTATATTCGATGGAATGAATTATTGCTTCGTTAATTTCCGGATTGGATTTATTATACATGAGAATAGTGTGAATAACGTCAAAGGACCTACGAAGTAGGGTAGGCATTAGGACTTCGACAAGCACTGAACTCTTGGACCCCCAGTTGAAATCCTGCCAATATTAAGATGGGCACGGCCCAAGTTAGAATCACCAGTGATTTTAATCAAAAATCACCAGAAATTTTCATCAAAAGTAGGTCAGCTCGAAACATGCTGGTAACAGTCCCCTAATGCACCTTCATGCCAAAAATCAAGGTTCTAATATCAACGGTAACACTCAGATATACCATATCTCTCAGATATAACATATATATAAATATTAATATTCATGTCACTGTTCCATTGTTTCTCTTGTTGTATTCCTCTTAACATTTTGTACTCTGCCTTTGACTGGTGTTTGTACAATAAAATCTTGAATCTTGAATGCTTATTTTGCCGACGAAAGGATTCAGATGGACTCACTCATTACCGGGCAATTTCAAATGGTAGCCCACTTCGAAGGGACAGAAATGACTATGTAGTATTTAATGAGTTAGACACCCCTGTGCGCGAACAATACCTCGCAGTCGTGCAGTTACATTTGGCAAATAGCTATTTTGAATGATTCTCTTCCGGAACACAGCCTCTCTATCCTCATTCTCGCAAGCCAGGGCCTTGATTCGCACGTCCTCTTCCGCACTCAGAATCCCTTTAGAATAGCATTAATCACTTCCGTAAATTCAATACTTATGTGTCTCAGCAGACAATGCGCAGAAACATATTGCATTTGACATCATTCTCTCAAGTCAGAGCCCATTTCTGCTAGAATTTACTGGTTCTATACAAAATTTACGTTACTTTGTCAATCAGTTTTACGTATGGAATGACGTCATATATAGCAGATACTGGCCATGAAAACGATCTAGTTGACCTCGTGGCCAAAAGCTAGGGCCTTTGTTTTCCTGGAGGGGTTTTTGAGTTTGATTTTGATACTTAGATACCTTTCGCATTGACTTTAACTTGGCAGTCATTTTCGCGAATGCAACAATTTGATGTATCAAAAGACAATAACGAGAATTCGACATCATTCTCTTACACACAGACCTTGTTTAGTGAGCTAGCCTCGAAACTTCGCACTTGAATCACCTTCGGAATGACTTAGTGACAAACATATTCGCGAATTGAGTATAGGAAGATATCCATAGATACTGACTAGAAATGTTTTTGTTTGCAGAATGTGATTTTAAAGAAAAGAAATTAATAAAATTAGCAACCTTCGAAAAGGCTTGGCCGAACATGTCAGATGAGATGATATTTCCTAAGAATGAAATAGTTAATCATTTATATAGAAGAAGCAAACCATGTCTTGGTATTGACTTGCTGCGTGGAAAAGAGTGGCAAGGAATTTAGTTCGCAGATGATAACGAACGTAAATGCAGAAACCTAAATAATTATTTTAATCGAATATCAAGACTGTAACAGGCCTCAATTTGAATAGTGAAAAAGTGTCATTATGCCTCTTGGACAGTTCGATAAAGCCTTAAATCCCATTCCGTAGTTTCAAAGATCGAAGTGATAGACCTGATACTAAATTTATTGAAAAATAACTTTGAAGGAAATATAAATTTTCCATTTTGATCGGCAAATTAAGCGAGAAGGGAGACTGAAGAGCGCAGATTTTCGCGCTATGATTAAATCCTCGACATTTGTTTGGATTTCCAAATATTTGAAAGCCTTTTTGATTTGCAAAAAGTAACGACTGAACCGAATGTTTTGAAACTTGGCATACACGATACTTGTACCAAAACATTGCCAAAGCGATCATGGTGAGTTCGCCTGTCAAATTGTCGGATTTTGAATGGGGAAAGTGAATATATATATATGGTATCAGAACTATTACGCAATCCCTACAATTGTGGGTTACAAGTTGAAAATTACTTCCCTTGGCATAAAAACACTGGCAGATGGTGCTTTTTTCTACAATTACCACTACCTCCGCTGATATGTCTTTCACTGTATTATTGCCGCTGCCGCAGGTTTTGACTACAATGTAGTCATTTCTCACTTGTTTTTTCTCCGTTTAAACGATTGAGAAAGGACGATGGGGGTATACTTGATATTTTTAGAAACACGAAGGAAGAGACGAATGTGGAAAAAATAAGGGTTTCCTCTCCCATGTCCTACTTGAGTCGCACTGGTGTAGCTACAACAGGAGCTACCGATTTATATGTGAACAAAAAATATTTACCTTAATAAAATATTGTTTCAAACAAATATGCCGAAAGCTGAATTTCCTGTCTCTGACCTGAATGAGCCCCAGAGGATCAGGAGGGGTTTCCATCTCTGCCATGTTTATCCGTTCCCAAGTTTGAAAATTGCACTGACATCTGTTTGTTTTCTATCAAGTAGAGTATGTTACGTCTTTGTATGTGCCATTGTCATAATCATTCTGTTATGTCTGCCGTAAAAAAAAATCATTACTGTTTTACGTGTTGGAAATATCAGTGGCGTTACGCGCGTGCTTATGTTTAAGAAATAATGTTTTCATGGGCTTGCTCAATGGTTATTTTATGCTGTGAAAACATTATTTCTATTTTATTGCACTACTCAAATTGATTATGAACAAATATTATAATGAAAGGTTGAAAACATATTTTCAACTTTGACAATCTTTCTCTCCTTTCTTGAAAAAAACCCCTCCTCCACTGATATTAGCACGATGCTCCCATCTCGGTTGACATCGTGCCAATGTCGGTGGACGAGTTTATGCGGTCTCTTAAACGGAGAGTTATTCTGTCAGCTGAGCCAGGCTCTGTGGAAATACTTGGATATAGGTATATTTGCGTCGATTTGTTAATCAATTTCACAATGAAAACAGCAGTTAAACTTGAGAAAGAAATTCCATCTTGTAATTTATTTGTGTGTTTATTCGATTGTATGAAGCAGACGGCCCCTTCCTCTCCCGCATCCCGGATGTATATTTCACACAACTATGCAAAAACATTCAATAATTGCACGGTTAGAAAGTTGTTATAGACACAAGTGTTATAGAATTCTCACGTTTATATATTACTTTATGTCATGATGTGAAAATTTAGCAATTTTCTAAATTCGTCCATGTCAAAGACAGTGTTAATATTACTGTTTTTATTCGCCTCCATGTCATATATATATATATATATATATATATATATATATAAATGCAGCGAAACTGCCTTTGTGTGCGGCAAATATAATATTGTTAAAAAATCATGACGAAGTCAACTGGTTTGATTTCTGGCTAACTAGTTTCACCGTGTCTCGACGGTTTATCAAAGCTATATTGCACTCTCTGACCAGAATAATACTGGGTCGATGAGAATATATCCACTTTAATTATGAGAGATTTTGGGAATGTTTCATTTAAATTGCGTGAATGAATATACTTTGTCAGTGAATGACAGGCGCGACTCTTGAGTTGAAATTTCTGCCTAACAGTTGTGATAAAGAATTTGGCATGTTTAAACGAAGTTTTCGCTCATGAGGTGCCGTCAAATTACCAAAAATTTAATCTTACGTAGGAAAGATTTTCTTTGATTAGAATAACACCGTATTGTTGTATAATGAGAATAATAACAAATCAATGAATCTTTTGATTATCGTATAACAGGTCTGTGATCAAGTAGAGTATTTATCCAATATAGCAGTTTTACGGGTGAATGTACCTTTTATTTTTGTCAGAAAGCATAGGAAGATCGACCAGACCCAGGCCCCGCCTTGGTCAACAACTACAAAGGTAAAAAACGAGCAATACGTACGAGAAATAGTGGGTATTTTCGCCTTAAAAAATCATTGATTTTACACAAATGCTCTAGTTCGCGACCCGTTACTAGTATTCGTCAATCATAAGACACAATCCCTTGCATATTAGTCGGAGTTTTCAATCGAACGTTGTACTTTTATTTCGTTTTTCACATAATATATCATTTTTGGCTGAAATGCGCCGCATCTTTTTTTTCAACACAAGGCCTAATCATTCACACGAATCGATAGCTGCTACATGGAAGTAAGTGACACCAACAAATTGGACAAATTACGCTTGGACGATTACGAAAATGGTACATGATTATATATTGTCTCCCCACTTCTATGTCATGCTATACTCAAGAAACAAAGTCTGTCGACATTTAGGAAGCATTTATATGGACGGGTCGTGATCAGATTCGCTGACAACCTTGCTTCCGATTTTCTGTTAGGTAAAAGCAGACCGGACCTAATCTATCATTTTCCTTCGTGATTTTTAAACAAACTAATCTTGGCATGAATGAAAATATCCGAAAAAATGTTTATTCTTTGTGTTGAAAACAGAGACGGTTGTACTTGTTGTCCAGTCTGGTATGGTTACATATTGATGAGTTCAAAGCAGTAAAGCATCAGGGAATGCCCATATCAGTGTTTCTGTATTAAATTACACACACAAAATTTTTCCGTCGGAATGTCGGCTATACCGAGTGGGAGATATAGTCAGCTACTATCAGCACAATGCACTCAACGATTCAGTGAAATCGGTCTCCAGAGAATTCGTGGAAATCCCAAGAAGCTTTCGAAATCCAGGCTAAAACGCATGCCAATCGTTTTGTTGTATTAACCTCGCGCCGCGAAAGTCAAGTATTGGCCGAATTGTCGAGAGAGTTATACAGCGTCTACAGGGATATACCCTCGGGTGACAATTTGCACATTACATTTATCTTTCCTCTCAACTACTTGTCTTTACGGAGACTATATCCTACCCCACATAATTTACTTACATTAGATCGGAGACTTAAAGGATTTGCAGGGAGAAGCAGGATGCTTGTCGAACGATATAGTACTACATCTGAGGAAAAACTAACAGTGAGGAATATTGCTACTGGGTAACAAAAATTCTTTTCCGGCGAAATACATATGGTTTCGTTTGCTACCAAAAGTGTTAATATGAAAGCGAAAATGTGAAAGGAATATTATTCCTGTCCACAGATCCCATAAACTTAGAAATAAACATTAAAATAATGCGGACCCATGAATATTATACTCTGGCCTTTCTACGAACGACTTTCAAGATCAAAAGGAGACAAAAATAACAGAAAAAAAAATCAGCAGACAAGTCCCGGAGGAGTATTGATGAAATCAGTTTCAAAATTTTGTTTAACTTGAACAAATATAGATTGTTGAATGAATCGATATCTTTAAGGTGTTCCTGCAAATCTGCCCTTCATGTTTAGCATTTCCCTTCAATACAATAGGTTTTGGTGATTGTTTTCGGCTGATAAGCAACATCCATCTTCTGTTTGCAGATGCACATAAGAGCCTCCACCCTAATGATATATCCTCCTTCAAGTTGCTTTTCGAAGAAATAAACTACTCTGGGTTTATGTCCTTAATATACATGTATACATTGTAGAATCAAATTGTTTCAGTACTGGCCATTGATAGTAGAATGAGATTGTTTCAGTACTGGCCATTGATAGTAGAATGAGATTGTTTCAGTACTGGCCATTGATAGTAGAATCAAATTGTTTCAGTACTGGCCATTGATAGTAGAATGAGATTGTTTCAGTACTGGCCATTGATAGTAGAATGAGATTGTTTCAGTACTGGCCATTGATAGTAGAATCAAATTGTTTCAGTACTGGCCATTGATAGTAGAATGAGATTGTTTCAGTACTGGCCATTGATAGTAGAATGAGATTGTTTCAGTACTGGCCATTGATAGTAGAATGAGATTGTTTCAGTACTGGCCATTGATAGTAGAATGAGATTGTTTCAGTGCTGGCCATTGATAGTAGAATGAGATTGTTTCAGTGCTGGCCATTGATAGTAGAATGAGATTGTTTCAGTACTGGCCATTGATAGTAGAATGAGATTGTTTCAGTGCTGGCCATTGATAGTAGAATGAGATTGTTTCAGTACTGGCCATTGATAGTAGAATGAGATTGTTTCAGTACTGGCCATTGATAGTAGAATGAGATTGTTTCAGTGCTGGCCATTGATAGTAGAATGAGATTGTTTCAGTGCTGGCCATTGATAGTAGAATGAGATTGTTTCAGTACTGGCCATTGATAGTAGAATGAGATTGTTTCAGTGCTGGCCATTGATAGTAGAATGAGATTGTTTCAGTACTGGCCAGTGACCAGATAGAATGGCGGATTGTTTCAGTGCTGGCCATTGATAGTAGAATGAGATTGTTTCAGTACTGGCCATTGATAGTAGAATGAGATTGTTTCAGTGCTGGCCATTGATAGTAGAATGAGATTGTTTCAGTACTGGCCATTGATAGTAGAATGAGATTGTTTCAGTACTGGCCATTGATAGTAGAATGAGATTGTTTCAGTACTGGCCATTGATAGTAGAATGAGATTGTTTCAAGTTGAATGCAGCCAATGATGTAATTTCACTCACATTGCAGAGAGCCAACCTTGTCGCAAATAAACGTGACTTCGTCCATGTCCAATAGAACAAAAACATACACTGTGCAATGTAAAGAAACAAAAAAGAACTTGCCAGAGTTATCTTTCTCTTGAGCGACTTTACCTCGGGTTCCAAAAATAAACATGTAATATACAAACACCATTATTACAGATGTACACCGGTTTCTTCGTAGCGAAACATGAGGCCACAGATAGTGTTGGTCGAAGGAGTTGTCCTGGTTTGCTTAAAAAAGTTATTTCCTGAGTGATTTTCTGCACAAGGATTTTCGATCGTTGTCACGTGCAGCGTTCTGTTCTCTGTATCCAGTATTTCTCAACCTGGAGTAGAGACCGTATCAACGCCAAATAATATAAGACTTTATCCTATCCTTATAAAAAGTCACAATAAGGCGCAAAGTTCATCCTTCTGATAATATCAGTCAGCGGTTAAGTGAGGGAGTCAGTCGGTGTCATTCACATGCTGACGGCAAATGCGATCGTAATGTTCAGGCTGTTTGACGCTATCATTTCGCTTTGTACGGAAATAGAGATAGGGAAATGACAATAACGTTCTTATATATCTTCACAATTTGAGGTGTGAATGATGCTGAAGTGACTGTGTAATGAGATGCGCAGTATGCCGTATATTCAGGCCTGTTGTAAATTCTCTGTACATAGAAGAACCCGTTCAAAAGAAATTAAATCAATTGACGTGAAATACAGAGCAGTCTCCACCATTTCTTTGTTTTCTAAACAAATCTGTTTTTTTCTTCAGACAAAGAAGCATTTCGTTCTCTATAGGCAATGTATTTGACAAGCTAAGTTTAAATCATTTGACCAAGTTCAAAGTAAAATAAATATACAGACCAGACATTGGGAAATATACTTTTCATTCAGTTAGCTACATAAAAGGACTCGGTTATGTCGTTTTTGAGGAGTAATGTTTTGTAATGATATAACCATGAACTAAGTGACAGAATAAACCACGAAACGAAATATGGAGAACGGGAGGGAGCAGCAAATTTCAAATTCCAGATTCTCTCGCAATACTACTGTATTATTCTGTGTTAAAAGCAGTATAGGCTATGGATTATTAGAGGAACTCCAATGCTCCAAGGAAAATCTTTCAGTTTTCACAAACATCCTTAAGACCTGGTGTAAATAGTCTTACGATAAAGAAACCAAAAGCGCCTCGATTAACGAACCAGAACTCGTGTCAATACACCGCTCCCTGCTATCGGGGCAAGATAATATTGTCTAATTCGTTGACAGTCTAACCCGGAATATATGACATAAAAGCAGATCATTTTCTGTATGGAATACCAACCTCAGACAGTTACCAGTTTACCCAAACTAATCCTGATGTGACGATGAAATTGTCGAAACTATCTATTTGTCTTGGTGGCTTTTGTCCAGGCCTGCCTGGTACCACACTGCATATTGATGACGGCGCAAATCTACTAAAATTTCCGCGACAGACATCCGAATGAAGGCTGTGCCGACCGGGAGTTAGAGTCACCTATTATCAACCCAATACACTGACAGATATAGAGAAACCAAGTCAATACTGTATGCAGTCGCACGGAGAAAATAGATAACATAAGCAAAATTTGTCTGCTGGGAATTCTTGGAGAAGCTGCCGATATCCAGGCATTGTCTACCAAACCCAGGTCAATCGTTTTATTGTATTATCTTCGCGCCGCGAGAGTCGAGTATTGTAAGAATTGTCGAGACAAATCATACAGCGTCTACATGGATATACCCTCTGGTGACAATTTGTACATTTATCTTTCCTCTCAACTACTTGTCTTATGACGGAAGGCTATATCTTAACCCGTGTAATGTAATTAAATTTGATCGAAGAGTTCGAGGATTTGAGGATAGACCTCTGCATGCTTAAATGATCAGACGTGGCTTGGGGAAAAGAACAAATATTGGGATTTAGTACGGGTCAGCTTGATATTATGGCCGTTTGTCCGAGGGTGTTACAGTGTTTACAAACACATGATATTAGGAATTGAACCTCTGAAACCCGCTGCTCAGGAAGCAGCTTTGATGCGCTTTTTCTGTCTAAAACAGATTTACATTTACGTCGCGGCTGCGTCTCAGATGAAAAAGTTTCGTTTGTTTCAGTCCGTTGTTTCAAGATATTGATTGAAATCAACGACAGATGACAGAATTCTAGAGGAGAATTGATGTGATGAATGGAAAGTGAAAGTACACAGACTTTATTACCATGTATGTCGATATGGAAGCGAAAAAGAGACAGAAATATTATTTCTGACCTCAGCTCCGAAACATTATATAACAAGACAGTGTTTGTCCTTTAAAGATAATTCTACAATAGGAAAAAACAAGTAACAGAAAAGTCACCAATAAATATTTTAGAAAAAGTGGGCAAACTCTTTAAAGTGAACGTAAAGGCTGAGGCAACATGCACTCTGTGGGAAAGAACTACATTGAAATAATCAAATAGCAGCAACAAATATTTTGGGGTATTTTTTTGCACCGAGTAGGAACGAAATTATCTCCGTTGTATTATTGTTCCCCGGCCGCCGCCACACTGGCTATCTCACATCAGAGCAGTGACGTTGTATCACCTCGGAGCTCTCTACTTCGTGGAGTTAGAAAGCGGAGAAAGCATGTAAACATAGCGACGTACGAGGAGGATAGCCTGACTTCAAGTTCTGACGAAGAGACAAATGAAGGTTTACAGGGTTTCCAGTTTGAAACAAAACGCTTCGATGTCAACAAAAGTAGTGAGTAGTTCATGGGACGTTTCAGCTCGGTAAACACTTGCTGGAGGCACGCAACACAGTCAAAACACGCTTGAAACGGCCGAGCTCTCCACCTTCGCCACAGGGATGCCATAACAAAGTGATACTACGTCACTGGAAAATATCACGTGCTCCATACAAGCGTTTTCATTGGCGCAAAGCTATTCAATAAACTGATATGGCCGACTCCAGTCGATTGTTACACCAGTCAATAATTCCGGTGTTTGAATTTATTTATTTTTTTGGAAGGGAAAACATAAAAAAAATATTTGTTGCTGCCAAATGATACTTTTAGTATAGTTCTTCCACACAGTGCGTGTGTTGTCACAGCCTTTACGTTCACTTTAAAAGTAGAACGAGTACGGGTTAAGGCTCAGGTAATAATGCACGTCATTATAGTTCCATATAACCCTATTTGGCCTGGGCTTTTTGGGACCTGTCCAGGCCCCCCCAAATTATTTTCTTAACCCATGAGCTAGGGGACTGAAACTTACCAAAATATACCCTTGGGTCAAGCTCTACCAGAAAATGTAAAAAATCCAAGATGGCCGCTTTGATGACGTCACAGTGGCGTCATTTTCAAAAACGGCATTTTTTGCTCGATTTTTCGGTCAGATTTTCCGAATTTTTTATTTACGCAATTTCTCCGCAAAAACTGCATGATAAATTAGCAAATATTCATGTGATGTGAAATAAAATAGTTTTTGCTCACTTTTCACCGCGAAAAAGCAACAATTTTGAAGAAATATAACCAAAACCTCACTTTTTTGTTACCCCACGTGGTCGCCATCTTGAATTCACTCATGATCCTCTGCTCGGGGGGTTATGCAAATAGGCTCAAAATAACCTCACTATGATATGATAAACTATAAAGTCACGGAGTTTCAGCTCTCCATTTTTTTGTCGTTCCGGAGATAGCGCTGAAAGTTGGTAGGGGGGAAGGGCATTTTGCCTCCCCCCCCCCCCAAGGCCTGGCAGGCTTAATATGATTTGGTTAAAGGTTTAAGGCTGAAGCATCCAATTGCACAAAAACCCAACCACTGATTCGGTTTGGGATGGTTCGGTTCGTAGAGAAACATGAGGTAACAGAAGATGCTGCTTGATAACCTGCTCACTGGGCTGATACAAAGGCGCAGGAGGCCAGGCTGGCCTGCGATCGTAGAACATTGGAACTACTGCGTGAACACGGAAGCATCTTAGGGATGATCGGGCCATAAATAAACAAACGCTTATGCTCAGATCAAGGTCGAAGGCAATGAAAATGTGTTATGATTGGAACTATTATGAAAAAAGTGGAACCTATAGCTTGTATACCTTTGGCTTGGCACGTAATTTAAGATCAGTGAAAATCGAAGGGTGTCTGAAATGGAACATAACTGAAACATCCATTCGAATGAAAGAATACATGCCGTTGGTAGCAATCACTCGACACAGGCTCGAAATTTATGTAGGCTATACTGATCTCTGCCAAGATTCTTGGTCCCGTGATCCTTTGCGAAATGTCAAACAACAACAACACCGACATAACGTCATAATTGAAAATTAATCGCAACAATACAAACAGACGACGTCACATCTCAAACGCGTCCCTAAGACCTGTGTGACGTCGGGTCACATGCAGGATCTCCACAGATACGTCTACGTTATGTTCCACGTTCTATGCGTTCGTGCATTATCCAATGGGAAGCTGTACTGCTGACCAGAGTCTGTAGGGAGAACAGGACCGGATGACTCTGGATTCGAGGTTGATATTTCTAGTGGTCCTTTCACTTTGTAATATTTTCCCGTGTTCACTGAAGTCCAAGTAATCATTTTCACTTCACTTGGAGCAACTGGCACCTGCAGGATAACATCTTTATAGCGCCTCTCTTCGCTTATTGGTCTATCAGGGTAAACAGATGTCAGGATCACCAAGGGGAATGTTACTTGCTCGTCTTATTCTGTACTTCTCAACAACATTCTGTAAAAATCAAAAGTTTTATTAAGGTTAGTCAGAGTGAAAACTAAATAGAAATGGTCTATAACGCCAGGGTATGCAATACTGGTAATTCATGAGGAAGTGGATGGGAAAGTTGATATCATATTCTTGCTGTCAGGCCTAGGCTTCTAATAAAGCTCTGCAAATGACAAGATACTGATATTGCATGCCCTGTAAAATTTGTCCTTCAAAAATGCAATACAATTCAACAAGGAATACATAGTGAATCCTCTGATGTTTCATATGGCCCGTAGAGCAGACTGTAATGAAATAGCATATGTAAAATAAACATAACCATGTAATGAGATGGCAGAAGGTGCCATCCACGAAGTACGTACTCCAAAGATAGTGCCGTGGCACTGTAGCTCATCTGAATGTAGGTGGAGAAAGTGGCTTAAGATATTTTTCACCACAGAAAGAGCTGCAACATGAGAACTAGCAGTGAAAAGAAAATCCAAAATAGCGACCAGGCAGCCATAATAATTAATTATGCAAATCAGGTCAAAGCTGCATAACTAGACCGCACGGGAGACCTATGTATCAATTTTGAGATTGAGATTCAGTAGGTCATGAAAACTAGCAATAACAAGGAAGTCCAGGATGGTCACCAGGCAGTCATATATTGAATATGCAAATCAGGTTGAAAAACATATGTTGCATGATTAGGCTCCCAGCAGAACCTGTGTATCAAATTTGAGAAAGAACTCTTCAGTATAACCCGAGAGTTATAGTGAGAATAAGCCTGTGTGCAGAAATACAAGATGGCAGCCAGACAGTCATATTACATATGCAAATGAGGTCGAAAAACATATGTTGCAAAACTAGACTCTGACGGGAACCTGTGTACCAAATTTGATTTAAGATCCATTCTGCACGTCCGGAGAACTAGCGATGACTAGCTTTTATTCTGAAATGGAAATGGTTTTGAATCAAGTACACTGGAAAAAAAATTCAATGATTTCCTGATTTTTCCGGGACAATGACCTTTGACCTCTGACCTCGACCTACATTTTGTATGCAACACATCGTCCCCCCCTAGGGCATCCACTCACCAAAAATTAGAACTGTAGACAGAAAAATGTCAGTGATCAATGATTTCCTGATTTTAGGCAACAGTGACCTTTGACCTCTGACCTCGACCTCAATTTTGGTACGTGACACATCGTCTCTAACTAGCGTATCCACTCACAAAAAATTGCAACTGTGAATAGAAAACGTTCACAGATATAGACCGGACACGAACATTTCAGTGATTTCCTGTTTTTTAGGCCAGTGACCTTTGACCTCTGACCTCGACCTTCATTTTGGTACGCGACACATCGTCTCAGCGTAGGGTATCCACTCACCAAAAATTAGAACTGTAGATAGAAAACTGTCCCAGATATAGACCGGACATGGGGGACGGACAGACGGACGGACACACGGACAGACGGACGGAAACCGCCATCACATAATACGTCCGCCTTTTGGCGGGCAAAGCAAATGAAAGGAGTCATCCTGTGTTTTTTTCTCATTGAAAGGACACCTGACTGGGTATCATTCGTCTGATTTCTGCTAGTGTTTTCTTTTCTATTAAAGACGCAAAAATAGAGATGTCCAATACAGGCAAATGTTATGTACATTAGTCATGATGTGATAATTCAAGTCACTGATAACTATACAGATATTATGGCTGCTCTAGTAAAATTTTAATCATATTCAAAATGTCAACATACATGTACTATTACTGAACTCGGACTGGACGAATCCGATTTTCTATGATATGAACTAGGCATACTTAAAATGCATAAAGGTTACATGTAAATGTATACGTGTAAGCAAACTATCATAAAAGAAGCTATATGGCAGATCCATGGCTGACTATTTTGATTTTCATGCCGGTACATGTTCAGCAGGTTTTGAATTTACATATAAATGTTACTTGCCATGCTTGTAGCATCAGTCTGTCAGTAATACCTGGCTGAAAAACACTCCATGGATGTACTACCTCTTCATTTCTCCACCACATTCCTAAAATACGAAATGAAAAAAGGAATATACGTTCATGTATGTTGTGCAGATAATCTACCACATATAAACATGGCAAGCCTGAAAGTGATCATCTGACATGATCTCCAATCATCAATGGCAACTGTATGTGACGACCAATATCAACAGTATAGGAAATGAATACCAACAACACTCTGTCAGCAGTGTTTATAAGCTGTGTTGTGTTCCTGGAATCCTAGCCTGCTTTACAAACTGCTCAAAACTTTATACATGACCATGGGCCTATTCCACACTGGTAAATTTCAACTTTCTTTTCAATAAAAAATTAAACCAGAAAGATTAAGAAAATGAAAAAAAAAAATACTCATCAATATCGGTTTACCCAGTGATGTTAACGGATGCATGAGCTGTAATGGCACTGCTGCACCAGTGAAACATGGAACAGTTCCTGGAGCCGACTAGGATCATCTGAAATTAACATTACACATGTGTCACATACATTTTACTTTCACTACACGAGGCCAAATTATGCAGGAGGCAAGCTACATACCGGTATTAAAAAATATATTCTGACAAGATCAGAGATTATGGAATAATTCTAAAGTCTAAAGAATAATTTACTATTTGCATATATTGCATACATCATATCTTTTAGATATTCCAGCCCAAAGTTTATGTATACTTTTGTCTTTTTGAATTTGGTGCTAATACTGTTATATGGAAATGGAATAGGTCTTTGGATTATGGACGCGGATATTCTCTAATGGACGACGGCTGGATTATGAATGACGGACTAGACGCTTGTAATTTGACAATAATATCCCATTTGGGATACAAGGAGATCTCCCATTTGGGATACACATAAGTATCTTTAGCTATAATATCAAAGTAAACTGATGTTCACGCATGATCGGTAAATTTGCAAAACCAAGGGTATACAAGGCCTGCTAGTTTCACCATGAAATGTATTTTGTGTGGCAAATGTTGATGGGAGTTGTGTTTGGTTGTGGAAAAGAAATCCAAGATGACAGGCATCTTGGATTTCAATGAATGCTCAGTGAAATCAATACCAACTGCTCTCTCGCTGGTGTAAAGTCAGTCCTCAAGTTTCAAATCGCTCGGTTGAATTGTTATCACAGCATGGGTGGGATGGAAATTAGCTACATCACATTGTAGCTGGTTATCAGGAAATAGATGAAAATATTTAACCTCCAGTACAGGAATACAAATGTGACAGAATTGCAGGTATACCTCAAATTCACGGCAACGAGAAAAGCTACTGATTTGCAGGACAGGTGTGGAAAGTAATGCCACCCAATGTTTTTTTTTCATTTTGCAGAATAAATTTCACCGAATATGTCATTTGAGCCATGTTTCATTTTTCAAATATTTAAGTGGCTAATTTGAATGATTAGTCGCATAAAACGAAGCAATACGTTGCCGTGAAAATCATGGAATAATGAAGCAATGAATCCTGTTGAAAGATTCATGCAGTCCGGCATGTTTGTGAATGTCCACATTTTCCATAAATATATAATACGAAGCTGCGCATCAGAAAACCCCTCGGCTCTGGGCGCCAGCCATTCATAATGTATTCAATTTGAACCAAGACTTCAGGAACACCAAGCAGTCAAGTGACAAATATACAGATTATGAAAAATTTTGTAATTAGAAATTGTCTCTAAGGTTTCCATCCAATCAGAGAAACCGGTATTCATTACGTAAGTCTCTTGATGCATCGATGATGTATACCAAATTTTACATCGAGCATTTGAAAGTTATCAGAGATAGAGATCATTAATGATTTCGCATAAATTAAAGATGGCCACCCATCCTTCCCACCACTCAGGAGAACTGATGTGGTTATTCATTGCAAGTCTTCTAATCCATGGATGTATACCAAGTTTCATATAGAACACTGAAATGGTATCAAAGATATACATCATTAAAGATTTTGCATAAATTAAAGATGGCCACCAAAGTTTCTGCCCAATCAGAAACACCAGAACTGTCGTTTATCGTAAGTCTATTGATGCATCGATGATGTATATCAAATTTTACATGAACGGTATCAGAGATAGAGATCATTAATGATTTTGCATAAATTAAAGATGACCGCCCATCCTTCCCACCACTCAGAAGAATTGATGTGGTTATACATTGATGGTCTCTTGATACATCGATGCTGTATACCAAGTTTCGTATAGAACACTTGAATGGTAGCAAAGATATATATCATTAAAGATTTTGCATAAATTAAAGATGGCCACCAAGGTTTCCACCGAATCAGGGAAACTGGTTTGGTCATTCCTTTGAAGTTTCTTGATGCATCGATGATCTATACCAAGTTTCACACTGAACAGTGAAATCATGGTACCGGAGATACACAAGATTAATGGTTTCGCATAAATTAAATATGGCCGCCAAAGTTTCCAATCAATCAGGTCCAGATTCAATTGGGTTCTAGGTCATGAGCATATAGATGTGCAGTGCAAGTTTGGTGTGCCTAGGGTAAGTCATTCTAAAGATATCTTGGTAACGAGAAATTTTGGCCGAGGGGTAAAAACTGAAGTTGACATAGCCTATACCGCGATTGGGGAATAGGCTAATACCTCGATCAAGGTATAATACTCCGATCAAGGTATTTTCCCCAACCTGTTTAAATTACGATAAACAGTCTAATAATCCAACTGCCAACAAAAGAAGTGCACGACACATTCTCATATTCACTGAAAAGTTTCCATGGACATTTATGTATCACAGCTGGTTAATTCCGCCCATAGGAAATCCAGATAAATTGCCATCATTTTTGAATCCCAGTATGTATTCCTGATATATTTTGATGTATGAGTACTGAAATCAATTCGTAAAGAATATTGGGCGCCAGTCCAAACTTGTAGCATATCTGTACCCTAGCCACATATATGCAACTCAGTGTATGTAACCACCACTGAGTTGCACATCCTTACTAGGGCAAGCATCAGTAGCGTCATTTTCTTCGTGGCCAAACATGAGAAAATGTACAATTGACTATGGCATTTAACGGGTTGTAAACATGTAAAATATACTTCTCTCCCCCGACACAAAGTATCTGGCTCATTCCTGCAGCGCAAGTACACGTAAATAGCACCAAACCATGTCACTATCTTCCTATCACGCTCAAATGTTGAAAATGGCAGTCAAGTCCAACAAACACTGCAATGCGCATGCACCGCTAATAACACGAACACTTTACGATATGTCGTAAATAAGGCGTCATCAGCTGCTGGGGTAACGGAGATGGAGCTTGACCACGTGCGTTAGGCCCCGCCCACTAGCTGATGACGCCTTCTTCTATACGACATATCGTAAAGTGGTTTTTATATTTCCGCTTTGAAGCGGTGCATGCGCATTGGAGCGTTTGTTGTAGTTAGGCCATTTTCAACATTTGAGCGTGATAGGAAGATAGTGACATGGTTTGGTGCTATTTACGTGTACTTGCGCTGCAGGAATGAGCCAGATACTTTGTGTCGGGTGAGAGAAGTATATTTTACATGTTTACAACCCGTTAAATGCCATAGTCAATTGTACATTTTCCCATGTTTGGCCACGAAGAAAATGACGCTACTGATGCTTGCCCTAGTAAGGATGTGCAACTCAGTGGTGGTTACATACACTGAGTTGCATATATGTGGCTAATCTGTACTCCAGTTGATCAATTCATGGACTGCTGAAGAATTGTTCCCCGTTCTTGTTTAGCATGTTGTAAGAGGGAATGATACCAAAACAGAAATTTATTTCCTCTCATAATCCATAATCCAAAGCCTAGGACGCTATAAACTTATGTCTGTAATTTTTCCTTTATTT
Source organism: Hanleya hanleyi (assembly GCA_036873755.1). Lineage (NCBI taxonomy): Eukaryota > Metazoa > Mollusca > Polyplacophora > Lepidopleurida > Hanleyidae > Hanleya > Hanleya hanleyi. The sequence goes on from JAVTVY010016216.1 coordinate 52,989, forward strand.
AGAATGTTCAGGATCAACACTTGAGCGTGATATGGGTGCAAAGTTTGATTGAATAATCAGAGAATTATCACATCACCATATAGAGGCCTTCTTTTTAACAGAAATTCAGTGCCAAATGGATTTTTAAAAATGTCTTCAAATGTTTTTGCAGTGCATCATTGTGCTATACAGTGTGGCTGTGTATACCATTTGTAAATACGTACAGAATATTTGACCAGAATAGAGCTTGATCTGCTCAATGTAATGTACCCACCTAAAACCATCACGGGGAGCCCAGTTTTCAACATAATTTTCTCACGTTTATGCCGGGGTGAAATGCTCAGTTTTCTCCTCACCGAGGAATGGGAGATAATTTTGCGATGCTTACCTGGTCCAAATCATTCCTGGTATCGTAATTCGACTCTTTTCCGCTTGGTATCTTCTAATATGACACAGTTTGATGAACAAGATCGTCACATACGAAAAAGAAATAGGCAGCCATTTGTAAAATAGTCCCAATCCGTAATGCTGTGGGGGTCGAGACCCCGTGATCTCTTCCCAAGGTCAAATTGATCTTGACTGTTTTCCACCTTCGTTCCAACAAATAATCACATGCCGTTTGTACGGACAGAAAGTTTTGTGGTATTTGTTATATTTAGCTTGTAATTTTATTCCAGTTAAACTCGATAACATGCCTTGCCAGGGGACTATTTTGGATGGCTGATCACTGCTTCAAGGTGAGATAGACAGAGACATATCATTACTGTGAGGAGTTTTGCATTGGAATGTTATGGGTCATCTCAGTGCAACACCAAACCGTTGGACAGCTAGTGATGCAGACCATGGTTGTGGTCGCGACTGAAATATCGGCTTATATTATATATTTTATTTAATTAATCCGTCTTCTTGGTGCCGTCAAGCTTATGGCTATCATATTCTGTTGTTTGTTTTTAGTATATAATTTTTTTTTATTCCCAGCAGTGGTCCAAATTTAACAAAAATGTGTACCGGTATTTTATTCTAGTATCAACAAAAGTGGATGAAGTTTCATCCACTTCTGGTAGGCCCTATCAAGGTTGGGATATATATGAGAATTTTTGGTACCGATATTTCACGGAAGAAATTCGATTATTGCAAGTTTCGTTTTAGGGTTCACGTTGGAATAAAATGAAAGTTTAAAATTAATTAAAATGCATAGAAAATATAAATAAAATTGTCAAATTTTTAAAACCCCCGCCCACTAATTTCAGAAGACTCCCAAATTACAACAGCGAATGTTATTCGCATATAGGCCTATAGGGCGCTCCAAATTTATCAGCCACGTACACAATTATTCTTGAAAAATTGCAACTATTTTAAATATATTCATGCGGAATTGCAAATTGTCAGACATTTGAGACTGGCGGCCTATACACAATATGTAGACAAGTGTGTGGGTGGGGCTGGGGTGTGTTAAATTGGGGGGGGGGGAATATGGACGAAGATTATTTATTATCTATTTATATGGATTCATCCCAGGTATCTCGTGTCATCATTTATTTATGTAATGTCATTTGACAGGGTATGAAATAGGAAAAAGTCAAACTTCTTCTAACCTTACGGTAGCGGAATCTATACACTGAATAACATGGCCTGTTTCCGGTTTTGCGATGTTATAATCCTGTTGATTGGTTGAATACAATAGATGAGCCAATCAGAAGCGTCGTACATTGGGACGGGGCTTCCGGTTTTAGTCGTCGACAGAATGACCAGCTGCCTGTGGAATGACTACGGGGTTGAGGGGAAATTTTCGAAATGAAACGTTGACAACTGAGTTTGAGCGAAGCCTTAAAACGAAATAAAAGATGATCTTTTCACGGGGATGGCGATGCTGTCAGTACAGTGCCGCCGAATATTAATGACAGCGACTCAAAATGTGACTATGTCGAACATTTTGATGCAGTGCCAGTTACAACAACAACGACAATGGGGTCGTCAAATTCACCCGTTAAAGCCAATGACGGCATATTAAATGAACCTATTTTTGCAATTATCCTGATACAATTTTGAGCATAAAGATACCCCCCTCAAAAAAAAGATTTTATGTAGATTTGGCATGATGTTCAGTTCAAATTTCAGAACAGTTTAGGCCAGGTCAAATTTCTTCACACAGCATAAGCCTATTTGTTTAGCTTCCACTTCAAAATCTACCAAGTTCTTACTTAATGTTGATTTTTCTTAATCCACCTGTTTGATATTGTTATGTAAGCTTAATAGAAATCTGGCTTCATGGGCTAAATGGGGGATCTGGGGTTTCTGGCGGCCCCCAGGCCCCCGGCCTAATTTTTAAACGCCTCGCTGCGCTCGGCAGTTAACAACCACATACACCTGTTTGGATATGATTGTACAGGTGTTCCCAAAGAAATGGAGAACCCTGAGTGGAAACTGACATCAGTTTCTGACCCGATTCCGCTGGAGCGTAATCTGGGCGGAAACAGGTTGGAAATTTCATAACCAGTTTCCAGTCCATTTCCGCTGGATTGCAAACAGAACGGAAACTGACATCAGTTTCTGACCAGTTTCCACTGTAGCGGAAATTTCAGGACACCTTTCCGTCCAGTCTCCGTGCACCGGGATCTTAGCGGAAACCTATGTCAGTTTCCGACCTGTTTCTGCACAACCGGAAACAGGCTAGAAACTTAATAGCAGTTTCCGGTCCATTTCCGCTGGATTTAAAACAGAGAGGAAACTCGTGTTGGTATCTCAGCCGTTTCACAAGCAGGTCGGAAACTTCAATACCAGTTTCCAGTCCATTGCCGCTGCATTGGAAACAGAGCGGAAACTAACATCAGTTTCTGACCAGTTTCCGCTGGAGCGGAAATTTAACAACAGGTTTTTGTCCAGTTTCCATGTACCGGAATCTTGGCGGAAAGCTAGGTCAGTTTCCGATCTGTTTCTGCACAAGCGGAAACCGGCTGGAAACTTGAATAGCAGTTTCCAGTCTATTTCCGCTGGATTGGAAACATGAGGGAAACTCGCGTTGGTTTCCGAGCTGTATCTGCTCGAGCGGAAACAGGTCAGAAACTTCAGTACCAGTTTTCAGTCCATTTCCGATGCATTGGAAACAGAGCGGAAACTAACATCAGATTCCCACCCGTTTCCGCTGAGTAATCTGGGCGAAAATTTAAGGACAGCTTTCCGTCCAGTCTCCGTGCACCGGAATCTTAGCGGAAACCTATGTCAGTTTCCGACCTTTTTCTGCGCAACCGGAAACAGGCTAGAAACTCAATAGCAGTTTCCGGTCCATTTCCGCTGGATTTGAAACAGAGCGGAAACTCACGTTGGTATCTGAGTTGTTTTTTCACAAGCAGGTCGGAAACTTCAATACCAGTTTCCAGTCCATTTCTGCTGCATTGGAAACAGAGCGGAAACTGACATCAGTTTCTGACCAGTTTCCGCTGGAGCGGAATCTGGGCGGAAATTTAACAACAGGTTTTTGTCCAGTTTCCATGTGCCGGAATCTTGGCGGAAACCTAGGTCAGTTTCCGATCTGTTTCTGCTCAAGCGGAAACCGGCTGGAAACTTGAATAGCAGTTTCCAGTCTATTTCAGCTGGATTGGAAACATGGGGGAAACTCGCGTTGGTTTCCGAGCTGTTTCTGCTCGAGCGGAAACAGGTCGGAAACTCCAGTACCAGTTTTCAGTCCATTTCCGATGCAAGTAGTAGCATAAGTGCATTACGAGTCAATTTGACCTACTTTTTTGTTCCCCCCGGTGGAGGATTGAGGAGGAACTTGATCACGTGATCAAGGCATGTCTAGATGGTGGGGTGGTCAAAATGGCGGCTGATGTGGGTGTGGGTTCAAAATGGCGGCTGATGTGGGATGGGACAAAATGGCGGCTGATGTGGGTGTGGGTTCAAAATAGAGGCTGATGTGGGTGTGGGTTCAAAATGGCGGCTGATGTGGGTGTGGGTTCAAAATGGCGGCTGATGTGGGTGTGGGTTCAAAATGGCGGCGTGGGTGTGGATTCAAAATGGCGGCTGATGTGGGAGTGGGACAAAATGGCGGATTGTAGAAAAACGTATAAAAGGAGGCGATTTTTAGTGGTGGGCTGTATTCATTGGCCTATCTACGGTCGCAGAGCCATGACCGAGCCCTATGCGTCTCGGATTTTACAGCATGCCGCCGTGGTGAATTCACTGACGGGTTACCGAGCGGTGGTCCGGTCCATGTTTGCAGATGGCGACGACAACGAGGGGCGACGCCAGATCCTGAACGAGTTCACAGAAGCGGTCCTCGACAGAGTGCACTCGATGGAGAGGTGTGCCATCACTCACCACTACTGGACTATCACAGCCATCCTTGATGCTCGGGCTTTGGACCACGAGCGCTCACGCCGCAACCAGCGACGGCTCATTGGCCTCACAATAGTCTGTGCCCTATTGACCCTAGCGCTGTGGCATTGACAGTGGGACTATAAATACGAGGGTCAGACAGAGTGTGTGTCATTCAACGATCGTCATTGGGTCAAGCATGTCACCCGTCCTACGAGCCATCCTGCCCCTTACACCCCAGGTGGGGTTACACGTCTATGAAGATAAAGTCACCCTCGTGGAAGATCGGAATGCCTGTGGGTGGAGTTCGGAGTACACATCCACTACGGTTACCCTATTCCGTGATGGCTGGACCAAATTCAAACGGGTGTTGAGCGGTGAGCTCGACGGAAACCTCATCCACCTCGAGAACGCCAACTACGTACACCGTGGACCCTTCTTTGCCCGTGTGGGACGTTACCACGATCCTACGCAAAGCTTCACTCTAGACCCTGATCTGTGGACAGCCTTGCAGAAAGTGGTGCCTATTGTGGACCAGCTCTTTACACCGGACGAACGGTCATCAGACCAGTTGGGGTGGGCTCGTGCTATTGAGGACGCGCTGGCTGAACCCAATGAGCAACTGTCTAGTCATGAACCAGACGACGAGGCTATAGACTATCCGGCTGAACTGAGTCAACCAACACAACGGTGGTAGAAACTTGTTATAAATAAACCATACTCTCGGGGTCCATCAGCATTGTGTCACCATGAAGCGCTGGGAGAAGGTGTTGGATACGTTATACTACAGTCCCGACAGTCCGGCAGCCTATAGTGCCTTGTCAGCTCTCTATCGAGCGGCCAAACCCCAAGGGATACAACGTGCTCAAGTCCGAGATTGGTTAAGAAAACAAGACACCTATACCTTACATCGAGCTGTCCGTCGCCATTTTCTACGCAACCGGGTCATCGTGCGAGGAATAGATGCCCAATGGCAAGCGGATTTGGTCGATATGAGTGCCTTTGCCAAATACAACGATGGGAATCGGTATATCTTGACGTGCATCGATATCCTATCCAAGTATGCGTGGGTGGTACCCATCCGGACGAAAACGGGGGCGAATCTCATAGCGGCGTTCAAAAACATCTTCAAGACCGGGCGCAAACCTTTATATTTGCAAACCGACGAAGGCACGGAATTCCTCAACAGACCGTTCCAAGCCTTTCTCAAGAAACAGAAGGTGTTTTTCTTCCATACGTACAACGAGACCAAGGCTTCCGTGGTGGAAAGGTTCAACAGGACATTCAAAGGCCGCATGTATAAATATTTCACCTATAAGAATACAAGGCGGTACATCGATGTTCTCCGAAACTGGTGAGGGGTTACAATCGAGCCTATCATCGGAGTATAGAGAGAGCCCCCATTACCGTGACCCAACGCAATGAAGCCCAAGTCCGGCGTGTCTTGTACCCCAGGCCATCGCAGCGAACGACGAAGGCGGTGTACAAGGTCGGGGACCCTGTACGGATCAGTAAAGTCAAGGGCAAGTTCGAGAAAAGTTACTTGCCCAACTGGAGCGATGAGCACTTCCTGATTAAACGGCGCCTACCCCGACAGCGGCGAGTCTATGAACTGGAAGATCTCCAAGGGGAAACGTTGCTGGGGACGTTTTACGACACGGAATTACAGCCTGTTGTAAAAACACAGCAAGACTACTACACGGTGGAGCAGATTTTGAAAACGGAACGTCGACGTGGCAAACTGTTTCATTTCGTGAAATGGCAAGGCTGGCCCAGTTCCTTCAATTCCTGGGTCGCAGCCAACCAGGTGAAACGACTATAAGGCCAGACACCACTACCGTCATCCTTCATTCCACGGTCGACCATGAACACGGTGCAACCGTCTCTGAACACAGCGTCTTCCAAAACGCGCAAAGCACAAGTGGGCTTTGTGGTGATAGTGCTAACCCTGCTGAGTGTGTTGTACGGAGGTGTGTTTTACGACGTAGCCTATGTCAGCACGTTACTTAACCAACTGAGAACACCAGGCACCAGTGAAACCGGTCTACAGAGAGCACCAGTCGTATCGAGCCCAGTCACCACCACCACACCCCGTGTACAAGCCACAACGAGTGTAGGCTCTACACCTACACCAAGTACATCGACTACGTCTGAACACCCACCGGATTTCATCCCTCACAGTGAACCGACAACGACGACCCACGTTGTACCCACCCCCAGCACCATCCCTGACAGTGAACAGACAACGACGACCGACGTTGTACCCACCACCACTCCAGTTCACTCGTACGAAATTTACAAGAGCGGGTTACCACGACAACGGATACACCTCGAACCATGGACCCTGGGTGGCAGCATCCCTTCACCTGCGTCATCGCAGGACCGACGGGCTCCGGCAAAACGCACTTCGTCAGGAAGCTCCTCGAACACGCCGACAGCATGATCACTCCACCCATTGCCCGAGTCGTGTGATGTTACGGAGAATGGCAGGCAGCGTATGCAGCAATGCCCCACATCACGTTCGTGGAAGGCCTACACAACCTGGCCGATTTGAAACCCGACACCTTGGTGGTTCTGGATGATCTCATGGCGGAGACGGATGCGCGGGTCACCCAACTCTTTACCAAAGACAGCCATCATCGACGGCTCAGCATCATCTACATTGTGCAGAATCTGTTCAGTAAAAACAAAGAACATCGGAACATCAGCTTAAATGCCCACTACCTGGTGGTCTTCAAAAACCCGAGAGATACCACTCAATTGCTGCACCTGGCGAGACAGATGTATCCCGGCCGCACATCGTTTGTGTTGGAAGCCTTCAAAGATGCCACAACCCCTCAGCACGGATATATGCTCTTCGACCTCAAGCAAGCCACCCCCGAGCACCTTCGACTACGGACCGGCATCTTTCCCGGAGAGACCCACCACGTGTACATGCAGAAATAATGTAAACACACCCACAGTGGCTCCCCCAGCTGGGATCTGTGTGTTTGATGATGGGGAATAATAAAAAGAATGAATACCACAGCAGGGTTGACTTTGTCTCTGAGGTAGACAAAAAGAGCAGCGTTGTGGGTTCTAGCATTAGTTGTACAGGATGTCTGCGCGAGTACGGAAGCACGCTCCCACGCTCCGTGTATTGAAGACGGCTCCACCCGAGTTAGTCCGAACCATTGTACGCGGTGCGGACCCTGACCTTGTACGCTGTCTGTGCGAGATCGGGTACAACCTGTTAAAAGGCAACGTACCACTGACTCCGGCTCAGAAGACCAAGTTGGCCAAGCATAAGACAGGTCTCCGAACCCTAGTCCACAAGCGGGTCCCTCAAACACAAACGAAAAAGGTGTTACAGAAAGGCGGCTTTCTCGGGGCCATCTTAGCACCGTTGGCCGCTTCCGTGTTGGGTCCAGTATTGGGTGGACTCTTCGGCCGACAATGAACCACACGAAAAAAATGGTCCTCGTCGAACCACGGTTCCTGCAAAACCTCCAATCACCCTACCCTGTCCCACCTACGGTGAAGACCATAAACACCCTCGATGGAGAGATGCAACAGATCTTACAGAGACCGGGGTTAAGCGACAGTGAGAAAGTACAACGGTACAATGAGACGCTTCAACGGTACATGACGTTCATGGACCAATACAAAACCCTGTCTACCCCAGCAACAGCACCACCACCACCACCACCACCACCACGTGACACACCGCCGACCTCAGCACCGTTACAACAGCCGGATGGGGTAGCCCCCACAGCCCCACAGTGGGTGGAAGACGAAGTGCTGAAGAGTGTACCTGCCTCGTTCAAGAAACAAGCTGGCCTGGTATTACAACGGATGAAACAGAATCCTAACATGACTTGGAATGATAAAGGCGAACTCCTGGTACAGAATCAGGTGGTCCCCGGGACCCACATGACGGATTTAGTGAATGATCTGATGCGTCAACGCAGATCGCACACGGATCCTCGAGGATGGGAGGTCTTCGCTCAAGGCTTGAAAGACATGCATGTACCACAGGAATTGGTGAGGAACCCCCACCGCTGGGCCTTTATGCAGCATCACCGACTCGTGCACCACGACTCTCCCACAACCTTGGGAAGCCGACTGGGAACCGGAGTCACCCCCCAAAACTCCACCACCACCACAACGGGCACCTTCTTTTCAGACCTTTAAAAAACCACCCTCGATCAGGACACCCCACATCTCCAGAGCCGTGACACGTAGCAAGTCAACGCGACGAACACGACGCCGGACACAACCGCCCAAGGCCTGGAACACCTATTAAAACCAACAGCAGCAGCAGCACAGCTCAGTCGCCATGTTTTACCTCACCCTACCCAGTAACAGTTCGCTGGATGTGTTTCCTGACAACACCGTGGCCAAGTACGTCACCCAGTTACCGCAACCGTTGCATTTACCTGGACGATGGGAATGTGGCCTCGTGGATATCCAATACCCTTACTCGTGGTACAACGTGCGAGCCAATGAAGTGTGGTACGAGGTGACCTACGAAGGCAAAAACACCCGACTCACCCTGCCCGAAGGCCAATACGATACCCCCAAAGAGTTCATGGGTGGGCTGTCAAGACTGATGCATTATAAGGCGCTACGGGGGGTGACGAATACTTCAAGACCCATCAAAGCCTATCCCTTCAAGAATCACGTGGACTTCGATTACAACGCACACAACGACAAGGCACAGCTTATCGTCTCCGGCAAGACGAGTGTCGTACTGAGTCCTATCCTACAGCAAATGCTGGGTTTCGATCTAAAGACGTTCGCTGGTCCCACCGAACCCCATGGCGAGATGCCGATGGATATGAAGTCGGGTATGTACGGACTCTACGCCTACTCGGACGTGGTGGACAACCACATCGTGGGCGATATCAACACACCTCTGTTACGGGTAGTCCCCATTAAAAAGACGTATGGAGGTCAAGTCACCCACAGTTTCACCCACATGCTCTACTTGCCCGTACGACAAACTGACATCAACACGATCACGGTGGATATAAGAGATGACACGGGACGACCGGTGGCATTCGAACGAGGAAAAGTGGTGCTGACACTTCATTTTCGACAAGCACGTGCTCCCCACTTTGCATAATGAAAGTACCTTACGAGTGCAATGCACGCAGCTATATGGACTATTATGCCCAACAGGCCGGGGGTGGCTTTCCGGTCTTTAGCGGTGCACGCATGCAACGAGGACATGGACTGGGGAACATACTCGGCAGCATCGTCAAAACGTTCCTGCCCTTGGTGACGCGTGGGGTGAAAGCAATCGGCAAACAAGCGGTACGCAGTGGACTGCAAGTGGCCGGTGATGTCTTGGGGGGTACGGCACCCAAAGAAGCCTTGAAACGGCGGGCCAAAGAAGCGGGAGGCGTCTTGGTGGCCAAAGCACAACGCACCGTAGGGAATAAAAGAGCTGCCCCACCGAGACCACGCACCAGTCGACGACCGACCCAGCGACGACGCACATCGAAGAAGACAAAGGATATTTTCTTAAAACATGTCCTTGATCCACGCCGAGTCCTGCCCCTCCACCAACAGTGAATTTGATTTGTGGACCGTGCCGCCCACACAGACCAGTGTCGAACAAGGATTATGGGTGGAGCATCTCCCGCTCTCCAGCATCAACGAAACCGGGCCCATCGAGTTCACCATCAGTAATGCGGATAGGGCCTATGTGGATTTAGCCCATACCTACTTGTATGTGAAAGCCAAGGTAGTCAGTGGGGATGGCACCAGAATCGTCCAAGCTGCAACGGTGGGCCCGACGAATCTCTGGCTGCACTCGATGTTTCAACAGGTGGATATTTTTCTCAGCGACAAACTCATCAGTGACTCGACCAACACGTACCCCTATCGAGCCTACATCGAGACACTGTTGTTGTATGGCCGAGAGGCTAAAAAGTCTCAGCTGACAGCCGCTTTATTCTACCAGGACACACCCGAGCACATGGACACGGTGGACAATGGGGGATATAACAAACGGAAGGCTTTCACTGCGAACAATGCCTCGGTGGATATGATGGGTCGACTGCACACAGACATGTTCATGCAAGACCGGTACCTCTTGAACAAGATCCCCATCAAAATCCGACTGATACGGGCGCCTCCGACCTTCGCCTTGATGGCCACTAACGTAGAGGGGCATGTAGCGGACTATAAGATTGTCATCCAAGAGGCAGTGCTGTATGTCCGAAAAGTGAAACCGAATCCAGCCGTTCAATTGGGACACATGAAAGCCTTGGAAACAAAACCAGCCCAGTACCCTATCCGACGTGTACAAACCAAAGTGTTCTCTGTGCCTGCTGGAAATATGGGCGCCAACAAAGAAAACCTGTTCCTGGGGGAACTACCCAAGCGATTGATCCTGGCCTGTGTGGAAAATACCAGTTTCAGCGGAGCCTACCCAGAGAATCCGTTTGACTTTCAACATTTCGGCATCAATTTTGTGGCCCTGCATGTGGATGGACAACAGGTGCCAGCCACGGCCTTAACACCGAACTTTGGGCGCAGGAATTTCATTCGAGCCTATCAGAGCCTGTTTACAGCCACCGGTCAAATCAACCAGGACGAAGGGAATTTCATCAGTCGGGAGCACTACGCGAACGGATACACGTTGTTCTGTTTCGATCTGACCCCACCTTAGAGAACGACCATCAGCTGGCCCTGGCCAAGCAAGGCAATTTACGGTTGGAAATCCACTTTGCACGAACCCTCGGGACCACCGTCAATGTGATCTGCTACGCCGAGTTTGACAACATCATTCAAGTGGACAAGGCGCGCAACGTGCTGTGTGACTTTTCCACCTAACATGGATACAGACCAGATAACCACCGTGCTGAAGAATGACCCAGGGACACGTAGGGTCTTTCAAGGGGTGTTCGCCCGAGATGTGTTCCCATTAGACCGTATGTATCCTGCTGCTTACGTTCTCAACACGGACCCAATGGATCGACCCGGTGAACATTGGGTGGCCGTGTACTTGACAGAACAGCAGGGCGAATACTTTGACCCGTACGGCCTGCCACCCCTCCATCCCGATTTAACTGACTTCATGGATCAAGGCACAGAGACGTGGTGTTGGAACAGTCAAACGTTGCAAAGCCTGACCAGTAGCGTGTGCGGACAATATTGCTTGTTTTACCTGTACCATCGATGCCGGGGAAGACCCTTATCTACCATCGTACAGATGCTTGACGAGTACCCCAAGGCCGAGGACCGCGATGTACTCGTCTATGACTGGGCCGCCCATCATTTCAATGTACAAGTCCCGTTCTGGGCTTGAATTCTTTCAATGTACACACGCCCGCTGTTCTGGGCTTCAGTTCTTCCAATATACATACGCCCCCTGTTCTGGGCTTCAGTTTACAAGCCCCTTGTTCTGGGCTTCAGTTTTCACGTGGTTGTTCTCACGTTGTTGTTGTTACTGAATAAAAAAAAAATGAGATCTCACCAAAAAAAAACCCTGTCTTGTGTGTTTTATTCATAATGCATCTGGAGATTCAGTCAAACTGAAATTAGTGGTGTAGGATGGGGCCAAAATGTAACCCATCAAGGTTAGAATGCAAGCGCACTACAGTAAAATAGAGAGCCAATGAAATCAGCCCACAGACCAAGTACGTGTTTTTGGTCTAGGTTTGGAGCGGGCATTTCATTGAGGTGCGTGTATACGGTGAGTGAAGACTCGTCCAACACGTATAGATTATGACTATAAGTTCTATGTATTCTCCGAACCTTGCCGAAAGGGAGACCGTTTGACATGGAGATGACCTTTTGACCCGCACGCGCGCGCTGCCGGGGATGACGCGCACTTCCGGAGAACCCCCGCTCGCGCGCTGCGACCAGGGCGGGCCAGGCCGGTGAAACGGTCCCGGAGGTTGAACATCCGGACGTCTAAGGACGTCTCTTTCAGTGCTCGGGATGTGACCCATCAATACCCAGAAACCCAACAGAGGTGTTAAGACCATGATATAACCTGCTCGGAACATGGTTAGTACGAATGTTTCGGTGGTGGTGGTGTTCAATAAAAACTGCATGAAAACCCAAGTGAAGTTCGAATATTTATTAAGGTGAACATTTTAAGAATGTATGTACAAGTATATAAGAACGTTGCAAACAAGAATTGAGGTGAACGTATGTATAGAGAGAGAGAGAAATCACAGTGGAGTATATAACAGTTAGACCGAGTCATCGAACTGATGTATATCGAGTACTTATTCAAAAGAATGACAAACAAGTTCATGGTGTAATGTATATATAGAGAGTAATTTAGAGTCCAAATATGTATGTCCATTAGAAAAGTCCGGGTATAATATATGTTCACAAGTCCAGGTAAGTGGTACTGATGCCATCGGGAAGAACTTTACGTTTCGGGTAGAAAAATGTGAAGGCATCTCGTTTCTGGATGTAGGTTCGCATCTGGTGGTCGACGACGCGGAATCCTCGGTTAGTGCCACTCGCACTGGTCTGGCTTTGGAGCACGTCCAGGTACAAGGCTTTGTCGATGTTGGGATCGCGTCGACTGACTCCTTTGCAACTGAACTTATTGTTTCCATCTCCACCGTAACAGAAGTAGGTCTTGGACGACAGGGCGATCATGGCATCTCCGCTCCACTCCAGCTTAAACAGGCCCGGCGTCCGCTTGTCGTACTGGTAATGGTCACGTCGAGGTAGCCACTGGTCCCGTTCCACCTCATACTGTGCGCGTAACTCGGGTTTCACCAGGGACTCCCAATCCGCATTAGAGACGGCCATGTAGGCAGAGTCCGTGTCCATTTCCATGAGTTGCCAATCGGATGGATTAAAATACACACCCATGAAATCATAGAGGAACTGGAGCATCCTCAGTTTGGCCACCTGGTATACCATACATCCAATTTGGAGGGGCAGGTTGTAACGAATGACCCTTTTGGCTAAAGAGATTTCATAGGTATCATCATCGATGACGTCGACGGACCGAAACAGAGGCGAGTTGATCTTTTTGCGGGCTTGTTTGGTTGTACAGATATTGACGTTGACGTGCTTGTCTTGGTTGGTGACCGTTTTTCCATAGTAACCATTGCCTGTCAATTTCCAAGATTCACCGATGATGGCCTGACTAGGATCTTGATCGCCTTGACGACGGGCAGACGTGACGATGTCGGCATTCCGCGCGAAACAGGCATGGGGTACGTACTGAAGGATTTGGTACACGCGCGTCACTTCGAGGCCATGGCTCATGTACCACTGTAGCAGAGGGGTACCCAGCAAGATTTTCTCTGCCCACATACTCCCATCAACATTCGACGAGGTTGTTTCAATACGTCATGTTCCTCAGCATAGGCGCCCATGGTCTCTCCAATGTCAGCCCGACCCACCAGCGTGTTCTTGAAGATAGGCGGGCACTGGGCGAAGAGGGGCTTGAGATGGTCGGGAACATGCAGGTCGCATTCCACAAATCCATACAGGGTCCCGGAACGAACGGCGTGGAAAAGCTGTGGCAGGGTCAAGAGTGGTCGGCGACTGAGCGGGCACTCGCGCGCTTTAAGGAAGTCGCGTAAGTGTGGGAGGGCCTGGCACATGGTGTGAAATTCACACTCCCACAGTTCGATAAGACCGTAGCCCAACTCTTTGACGTAATCTCCATTCTCCACCACTTCTGCTCGTAATTCCTCTGCCGATTTCCCACGTCGTTCGTTGAAGCGTCCAGCGCTGAAAGGACATTGGTGGCCGTGCCAGTAACACCCATAAAATTGAAATACGGTCGGTGTTCCTTGTACAAGGGCAAACCCATCGACGGGGAGTCGACAATCTCCTATGCGCTTCTCTGTGGCGTTGGTCTGATGGCGTATATAAATTCCCCGTCGATCGGCTTCCCAATCCAACCACTGGTCGGCGAGATGTTTGTACGGCGTACGTTGAGGTGTGAAATGTTGACCGTCTGCCCACCAGCGCGTATAATGCCCACTGGGCATGGGTTGGGCGAGAGACCACAGGTACAAGGCATTGGCGTCGAATCCAATGATTTTGGCACAGGGTTTCCCACCGGGAAGCGTAGTGACATCCTTCTCATGGTAGCGGTGAAAAATAAGGCTAGGTCCGCCGACGATGTTCTGTTTTAAACAATCATACATGTCCTCATCTTTTTGTTGTATCAGCGAGAAGTAGGTAGGACACTCTTGGAAGAGATGGCGAAGCGCGAGACCCGGTAAACTCAAACACTCCTTGAAGATGTCCACGTGCATCTCGCGACGAAAGAGTTGAACCATTTTCTCGGCCGCTTCGATGAAAGGGACCACATCTAAGTTGTTATACCACACCAGGAAATCTCGCAAGGTGTGCATGTGTTGGTCATTCCATACCTGCTGTAGTTCCTGGTACGTGTCTTCCGAACATTCCACTTGCTTGAGATCGTCATAGAACGCGTCCCGGGGTGGCAACTGTGTTTCCTCCAAGCGGTCGAGCGTCGATATGTAGGTGTAAGGGAACTTCCCTTTGGTTTGTGCACAGTCATAGGCCTTCACCCACTGGTCGTAGCTATAATTAGGTGCTAAGTAGTTCCGTACATCCAGGAAATGGAGTGATGTGGTGGTGAGGGCCATGTGGTTGTTGATCTTTTTGATGACGGACTTGATGGTATCGGACTGGGCCAAGTAAGGGTAGAGAAATTCCTTCACCATGTTGAGATCGTATCGCCCCGAGTTGAATCCGAGAACCGGTAACTGGCTTAAGTATTGCAGGAAGCGGATTTTCAATTTCTCCGCATACGGTTTCGGTAAAGGGACATCCTGCGGTTGCATGGGCTCCGGCTTCTCGGACTCTGACTCGGACTCTTCATCGTCACTGAACGATACACCCAGTGTAGGAATCCTGTCGTCGAGTTGGTCCAGTACGTCCTGGAACTTGGACACCAATAGTTCTGTACTGGCCGCACTCACTTCCTCTAAGTACTCCATCATGCGGGTAATCAAGTCATGGGCGTCGCCGGTGGACACGAAACAGACGGGTGCAGCGTCATAGCCAGGTACGTTGCTGGAAATACTGACACTCAGGGGAATATGGCGCTGTGTCCACTGTGTTTTCGCCGAGGCCGCGTCCATCGGTTCCAAAAAATCGCCTCGAAATCGTAACATGCCCGGTAGGGGAAATAACGATGCTCTTCCGGTATGATGAGACCTTCATCGGCCAGTTCCTCGAAGATGGTGGGCGTGTTATGGTACACGCCGCCAGGAAATTTCCGTTTCACATTGTGGTCACAAATCTTCTCGTGTCGATGTAAAAGCCAAGAACGGTCAAACACTCGATGGCATTGGGCACAACTGTAGGATTGCGCGTACAGACTCATATCATAGATCAGGGAAAAATGATTCACCCCGCCGTCGTCAAAGATGTTGACTTTCATGGTGGAAGCATACCGTTCTGAAGACCGATGCACCAATTCAGCCACAAATGTGTCGTCCTCCTCCTCCTCCTCCTCCTTCTCTTCCCGTAGTAAACGGTACACAAAGATATTGACGTTGAGCAGGGACTCCACGACATCCAAATTCTTAAAAGGGACTCCCCGGAAGTGCCGCGGATCTAGGTCTTGTTCCTCTAGATATTGTCTCCAATAGACATTGGCCACTCTATCACAAGACTTGGGGTTACACTCGTTCAAATGAATGGCCAAACACCGGAACAGACATTTCTGGTCTTTGTAGGGCCCCTTT
>JAVTVY010016218.1:0-69709 GCA_036873755.1 Hanleya hanleyi
TATTACTTTGACCCTGAGCAGACCAACGTGGTAGTGCTCGATGATCTGATGAGTGCGGCCAAGGACAATTAAAAAATCGCCGACCTATTCACCAAAGGGTCCCATCATCGCAATCTGACCGTTATCTATTTGATTCAGAATCTCTTTCCTCAAGGGAAGGCGTCCAGAGATATTGCATTGAACGACCAATACTTTGTGTTGTTCTCCAACCCCATCGACAGAGCACAAATCCGTGTATTTGGTAGTCGAATTTATCCTCAGAACATCGACCATTTCATGCAGAGCTTTCAAGTCGTCCGTATAGCTACCTGTTCGTAGATTTAAACCCAAGCCCGTACAAGGGAATGAAGATAATGTGAACTCGATGCTATGGAAGGATTTGTTCAAAGAAAGTATGGACTCCGAGCTGGGCGAGACGTTGGAGGCCGCAGGAAACAAGTTTCACCGCAAAGGGTATTCGAAAGAGGAAGCCGCAATTTTAGCTAATAACACATTGGCACCCAGACTACGACGGGCGTTACATCAGCAGTATGCCGACTTCCTGGCCCATATAAAATTGCTGGACAAGAACCCGGTCCATATGGAATTCGAAAGAACAGCGTTGATGTTGAAAACCTCAGGCATGGACTGGAAAGCGGTGTATGTCAGAGCTAATGCACACAAGAAACATTTGTCCGAACGCATCATTAAAAGGCGTTAAAACGTTGAGACGGTCTTTAAGGCGTTGAGACGGGCGTCACCGCATTTCGATGAATTAGTGTTAATTCCATGAAAATAAGAGCATTTGGGCGAATTCATCAGGGCGTTGAAGCGTTAAGCCTAAGCGTTGACGGACGTCACTGTCTATAAAACCAAGTGTACTCCCAAAACACGCACTATTCGACGTTCAACCGTCAACATGGATTATACTTGCTTTGAGTGTGAACGCACGTTCACCAGACATTACGATATGATGCGACATCAGAAAAATATACATGAGTTTGAAGACTCCGAGGAGTCCGTTGAGGTGGATGCTGATACAGAGACTGCTGAGACTGTATCGACTGATGCCAAAACCGAGATTGCTGAGTCTATCTACTGATACGGAGAGCTTGACCTCAGATAGTCCGCCTACATCCCAGTAAAGTGAGGCAGAACCTATCTTCTTGGGTCGTATTGTGCATAAAGCTATTCGTAGTTATGCTGCAGTAATCGAAGACGGCGGACAGGATAACTTACAAGAGGCGTACACCGAAATGCGCCCCTGCATTGGGAAAACAGCCATGGCCATCTATAAACGGTATAGCCTGCTGCCGCCTAATGAAAGGCGACCCCACGCACAGGTCCATCATGAAGACCAAGTGTCACTTGAAGGAGGATATGGGGTTACCATCCACGAGGCCCTGGAAAATGCGATTCAAATGCGCAAACAATTGTTTCAGGACATGCTGCCCGAATGATATCCTGAACTGCCGGACGATGCTTAGGTCACACCGAGCAAAGATGGAACTTTCTCAAAGGACGACATCTGATTGGACAAGAGCAGCCGAGAATACATCTAACGGACAAGAACGAATATCACAGATGCAGCACCAAATGGTGGCCTCTGGTTGAACAAGAGTCTCCTTGAAGTATAAACATATCCAGCGTGGCTCCCCCAGCGTGGGTATGATGTAACATTGGGGAGAATAAACTGATTGATCTCGCATCCTTGTTATTGTTGTTTTTCTCTCATCTGTCCATATCATGGCGTCAACGCGTTATGCTAGGGCGTTAAGGCGTAGGGACGGACGTTGACGGGCGTCACTGCATTTCCAATGAATTAGTAAGAATTCCAGGAAAATCAGAGCTTTTGGCTAATTCACCAGGGCGTTGAAGCGTTGAGCTTGGCGTTGGCGGGCGTTGCTACAAATGCCACTTCACACGACGCATTCAGACCAAGGATGGTCCATTTCTACCCCAAAACTCCTTCCTTCACACCCACAAAATGTCCACTTTGGCTACTACTCCTATTCATGACGTCACGCATTCGGACCAATAGTTGTCCATCTCTACATTAAATACCTTCCTTCACTTCCCGAAAATGCCCACTTTCGCTACTACTCGTCCTGATGACGTCACCGATGATGTAACAGATGCTGTGGACATACCTCAAATCGGGGTCTACAACCCGAGAGCTACAAAATGACACCTCACACGACGCATTCGGGCCAAGGATGGTCCATCTCTACCCCAAACACACTCCCCATATACCCCCAAAATGACCACTTTACATAAATACATCAAACTGCGCATGCGCAGATTGACGCGACTTGCAATAAAAAACACGCCATTTTGACTCTACCCCACAAAAGCTTCACTTTGACACCTCCCACGACCCATTCGGACCAATAGTGGCCCATCTCTACCTCAAACCCACCCTGCACAAACCCCCAAAATGCCTGCTTTATATAATACGACCAGAATGCGCAGAATATTGAAACCAGACGACACATTACTCCATTCCGGTGCTCCTTCACGAGAGCTTCAAAATAAGACCTCATACGACACCATAGGGCCATTAGGGGCTCACCTAGGCCCCAAAACGTCCACCCAGTATGGACCTATCCACTGAGCCAGTAGGCCTATGGGCCCATATACAAACCTACCCGGTAACTGGATTTTCGAAAAATTTCACCGCTTAACTTCGAGACCCCTACTATCGTGTTCTACATGGTGAGAGGTGAAAAACAAGACCAAACAACCCATATCGCAATGAACATGTGTGAATTTCTCAGTGTGGATCTATCCCCCTAAGCCAGTATGGGCCTATGGGCCTATCCAGACCTCCGTGAACTTTTCAAAAAAATTCACCGCTAAACTTCGAGACCCCTGCCATCGTGTTCTACGTGGTGAGACGTGAAAAACAACACCAAACAACCCATACCGCAATGAACATGTGTAAATTTTCCAGTATGGACCTATCCCCCATAGCCAGTATGGGCCTATCCAGACCTCCGTGAATTTTTCGAAAAATTTCACCGCTTAGCTTCGGGACCACTCCCATCGTCTTTTACGTGCCGAGACGTGAAAAAACCAAGACCAAACAACCCAGAGTAAAATCCACAAAAAAAGTCGATGTTCCGATTTTTATATATTTTTTTCCTGTGAAAACATACACCCACCCATGACTGGATGGCCCTGAAGGAGCGCACATACCTCACTCGACCCAATCGATCCTCTAGCGGCCTGGAGAATTTCCCCCGGCTCCCCACGTATTTGGGACTACTTTCTGTCCGCGGAGGCTGACCGCATCACCGCCAGACCGCAGCACCGCGGAGTAATACATGCCCCATAGAAACCGGAAGTGACATCACCATGGCAACCTCTTGACCTCTCCGTGACTTTTTTGTTTTATGCGCATACGCAGTGAGGAGCCAGTGAGTCAATCCGTCTTTTATATACTACTGACCAGGCCTTGAATTAATAAATTCTTGAATGGTTGCAAAAATGTCGGTGAACATCGGCGTGTATGCAACCGACAAAACCAACCACGCGTTCGTCATGCAGTGTAACACACAAGGCGTCTTGTAATATGATTAGCATCTGCCGTTTGAGTGTCACCTTAATCAACAAACTGTTCCATTCCATCATAAAACATTTACAGGCAAAATAACTGCTTACCTTGAAGCGAGGTTGAATAACGCCAGGTACATAAGATAGGTGTGTCCGTCGTGTAATCGTACAGAAACTTACCGCTACTGGAAAACAGCCTCCTTTCAGTTTAGTCGGTGAATGTCGGTGTCGGTTGGGACAATTGCAAGTGAAAAAAAGCGTTCTGAGAACCCGAACATCTCGCCTTGAGGGGTCATCCGCCGAAGGTGCAGCAGTATTGAAAGCATACATGTTGAGGAAACAATAAGGTGTGGAATAGGTGATGTGGTACAGACAATAATGTCTGGAATAGATTATCTGGTACAGACAATAACATCAGTCCCCTGTGGGATTACTGGCAAAAGTTAATCCCATGTAGGATGGATAGGGCAGTCCAGTGTGAGATTACTGCTGGATAGTTCAGTCCCATGTGAGATTACTGCTGGATAGGCCAGTCCTGTGTAGGATTACTGCTGGGTGGACCAGTCTCATGCTATTAGTGATGGATAGTCCCCTGTGGGATTACTGCTGGATAGTCCAGTCCCAAGTGGGATTACTGCTGGATAGGCCAGTCCTGTCTGGGATTACTGCTGGATAGATGAGTCTCGTATGGGATTAATGCTGGATAGGACAGTCCCGTGTGGGATTACTGCTGCATAGGCAGTCCCGTGTGGGATTACTGCTGCATACGGCAATCCTGTGTGGGATTATGGCTGAGGAGGCCAGTCATAAGAAACATGTGTACCAAGTTTCATAATCATCCAATGACAGCTGACAACTGGAGCAAACTTACCATGTACATGTATATGTACAATTTACCTAAACATAAAACTATTCATTGGTCATAATGTGGAGAAAAATTAATATTTCTTCTCAAAAATAGCAGAGGTACATCCTCTAATCATAAGAAACATGTGTACCAAGTTTCATAATCATCCAATGACAGCTGACAACTGGAGCAAACTTACCATGTAGATGTATATGTATACATGTAGAGGCCTACATGTACAATTTACCTAAACAGAAAACTCATTCATTGCCATAATTTTGAGAAAAATTAATATTTCTTCTCAAAAATAGCACAGGTACATCCTCTTATCATAAGAAACATGTGTACCAAGTTTCATAATCATCCAATGACAGCTGACAACTGGAGCAAACTTACCATGTACATGTATATGTACAATTTACCTAAACATAAAACTATTCATTTGTCATAGTTTGGAGAAAAATCGATATTTCTTCTCAAAAATAGCACAGGTACATCCTCTAATCATAAGAAACATGTGTACCAAGTTTCATTATGATCCAATGACAGCTGACAACTGGAGCAAACTTACCATGTAGATGTATATGTATACATGTAGAGGCCTACATGTACAATTACCTAAACAGAAAACTCATTCATTGCCATAATTTTGAGAAAAATTAATATTTCTTCTCAAAAATAGCACAGGTACATCCTCTTATCATAAGAAACATGTGTACCAAGTTTCATAATCATCCAATGACAGCTGACAACTGGAGCAAACTTACCATGTACATATATATGTACAATTTACCTAAACACAAAACTATTCATTGGTCATAATTTGGAGAAAAATTTATATTTCTTCTCAAAAATAGCACAGGTACATCCTCTAATCATAAGAAACATGTGTACCAAGTTTCATAATCATCCAATGACAGCTGACAACTGGAGCAAGCTTACCATGTAGATGTATATGTATACATGTAGAGGCCTACATGTACAATTTACCTAAACAGAAAACTCATTCATTGCCATCATTTTGAGAAAAATTTATATTTCTTCTCAAAAATAGCACAGGTACATCCTCTTATCATAAGAAACATGTGTACCAAGTTTCATAATCATCCAATGACAGCTGACAACTGGAGCAAACTTACCATGTACATGTATATGTACAATTTACCTAAACATAAAACTATTCATTTGTCATAAGTTGGAGAAAAATTGATGTTTCTTCTCAAAAATAGCACAGGTACATCCTCTAATCATAAGAAACATGTGTACCAAGTTTCATAATCATCCAATGACAGCTGACAACTGGAGCAAACTTACCATGTAGATGTATATGTATACATGTAGAGGCCTACATGTACAATTTACCTAAACAGAAAACTCATTCATTGCCATCATTTTGAGAAAAATTAATATTTCTTCTCAAAAATAGCACAGGTACATCCTCTTATCATAAGAAACATGTGTACCAAGTTTCATAATCATCCAATGACAGCTGACAACTGCAAGAAACTTTCCAAGTACAGATGTACATGTGCACTTCAGCTAAACGCAAAACTCATTCATAGGGATTTTAACATTATAGCACCCCAGGGGTAGTACCCCCAGGTGGCATACCCACCCCCCATATTTTTTATATATTTTTTATATTTTTTCTAATTTTTCTAGATTTTTTTTTAACTTGCTAAACCAAAAACCCATTCATTTCCAGGCAGGGGACACCGACACCGACACCGACACCGACGACATCCTCTTTCCCCCTCTCACAATATCTCCCCTTTACTTCGTAAGGCGAGATAAAAATGCAAGAACGCGTGGATGTCGGTTGTCGGTGGTCGGTGTATTTTCATACGAACGATGTGATACCATATTAAACAGAAGCTATCGTCGGTTGTCGGTGTACCCCAGAGTTAACAAGACAAAGAAATAAAATATTGAAACAAAATAACATGCATATACTGCACATGAACCACGGACACACTGGAACGATGTGATACTATATTAAACAAAAGCTATCGTTGGTTGTCGGTGTTTCCCAGAGTTAACAAGACAGAGAAATATTGAAACAAACTAACATGCATATACTGCACATGAACCAGGGACATCGTGGATGGTTGTCGGTCGTCGGTGTGTAACCCGCATACTCATGTAATAATCACACACATTACTAAAACATGATCGACGGTTGTAGGTAGTCGGTGTATATTAAAACACACGGACAGTAACACACGCACACACACGCATGTACATATATTTCACCAGTAAACAACACTTGACACATGATCCAAACACGCTGTATCGCATATAAACGTATAGACATACACACAGACGAAAGCACATATGCGTACATAATAAATATATATATATATATATATATATATATATATATACACACGTATACATTACGTTTGTAGGTATATATATACGTATATATGCATAGATCTAATTCATGGTATCATACATGACGGACTTACCAATAATGTTCTGTGAAAACTAAAAACTGTCACTTTTCGGTAACTCATGTTACAATAACTCGACACCAAATCTTATCTCATACATTCCTGCTAGCATTGCAGATATGCTCTTTCAACCACAAGTTTTAGGAAGACATTTCTTCTATAAAAAGTGTAAAATCATTTTGGTTCAGCTGGCTATAACCAGATGAACCCTAAATCAACTGTGAAATATCAGTAATTTGTACATTTAAAGGGTTGAAAAATTTGGTAGTCATTAAAATTGCCTAATTTATTAAATCAAGCTATAAATGAGTCAAATTGTCAACCTTGAGGGTATTTGACGTTGTTGTTGTTGTTGCACGTAAATTTGATGTTATTGTTGCTGCAGCACAAACACCTCAGAATCTCCGATGCTGTTGACTTACATCAGGGTTTGTTGGATTCTCGAAAATACCATTTCAGTGCTATCATCCTCGTTCAGATATGTTTTCCCGTAATCCTGTTCTCTCAAACACGTTGTCGTTGTTGCCACCGTCTAGCGCATTCCCCACACATCGGTTGTTCTCAAGTTTCTGATTGCTGTAGGAAGACCAGGCGAAAACCACCGTAGCACAGTGATCATTGCCTACTAGAGGGGGGTCAATGCAATGTCATTTAAAGGGAACGTAAACTCTGGTGAACCGTGCATGGCCAGTTAAAGCTTTTTCCTCATAGAATCCAAATCGTGTATCAGATATTTTTTTACAATTTTTTCAACTTCGTTACACTGGAACAACATAGAGGCCTCCATGTTTGAAGAATCGTGACGTCAGTGGACACTAGTTCTTCTGCCTCTGGAGGTAAAAACGCGTCAATTGGCAGAGGTGCAGTATTCGAGACCGTTGCTTACAAACATGAACGAGGATGATAGTGCGACGTGTCGGGATTACCTGGTACATTGTGACAGCCAAATGCAGAGCAGCCCAGCATCGTAGAATATCTGCTAGAATCAGGCCGTATTCTACATCAAAGCTATAACATTGCCTCTGTTAGTCGGGGAACGGAGGAGTGCATGAAAACGACCATATATGCGGCCATGTTATCTCGACGCAGAGAATGTCCGATGACGTAGGAGATTATCGGCACAACTGAATTTCACGCTTTCCCATTGGATAAAAATCCTGCCCAAAATAAACATGGCGGCGCCCCCAAAAAATTCCAAATCACGGTATTTTCTATGTTTGCGTCTGTCTCATTCATTGGAAAAAAATGAGAAAAAATATTTGTCACAATTTTTTTAATCTCTTGTATAATTCCCGCAGTGTTTTACCGCAGAGTTTACGTTCCCTTTATTAAAAGTATGTACGTAATGCATAAAGCGTGGCCAGCAATAGTGTTCGCGATGTGTATCGAACTCAGAAGTTATGATAGCGGTTATTTCTAAGTTGAAAAGATATTAACAGAAGTATTTTGTAACATTCTACACAGTAAAGAATGAATTTGCGGCATGTTTTGTTTTGAGGAAAAAATATTTTCCTTTCATTTGGGCGCGTGAGTTTGGGCGCCCATACCGGTTTACCGGTAGTAAAATGGCCCTGGATATGGCGCTGTACATGTATTCTGTCAGGTATACTGATCCATTGATGCTTTCATTATGAAAAACAACAAGAAAAACAATGTGGAGAGTTCAGCTGTTTTCACAACATCTCAAAACTTCAGTATTTTGGCCAAGCCTACCCGTTTACTTGAGATGACTCTGACGCTGTGAACACTCCTGTGGGAACACAGTGCCTCGGGGTTTGGAAAAAGCAAAAGAGCTAAAATTCAATCCCCTAGAAAATTATTCAGAAGAGTATATTCTGGACCAAGGAGACTGACTTCATCCTATGCAATGCACAATTGTTATCGATAATAAGTGCTGTTTTTCACTCTTCTGAATTTGGATTTAGGAGACTGATTGGGAGAGATCACTCAAACTCATTATCAGATAGGTCTGCGCATTTATCCTGAACGTTTTTGGAAGAAAAAGACTCTTCTGAAATTCTACTTTGTTTAGGTTTCAAAGTTAATCTATTTGAGTGTAATATCAGTAAATTAAATTCATAATATTTAGTATAAAAAGATGGCACACTCGCCTGATGAGGGGTGATTGGGTCATAGATAAATAAACATACATGCTGGATCTACGGTCAACAGCAATTTAATTTAACAGCAGGCATAATGTTCGCTGACTTATCACAGTGGACAGTTTGGGTAGTGCATTCAGTACTCTAGATTGAAGTAATGTCTCAAAATCATAGTCAAGAAAGAAAACATGGCTATAGCAGAATGGAAGCAATAGGCCTAATGTAATTGTATCTTCATAACCAGTATTGAAGTATAGTACAATCTGTTGTATGGCGACAACATGAAATCAATATGTGCTTGAAGCAAAATAATTTAACATGGATGTTTACAGTGCGGGCTATTGACAAACAGCAACTGATCTGCTGGGTATAATTCCCGGACACCGTACCGGTATGGCAAAATCAATTATTGCCTTCCGAATTGAATAGACTCGACAATGTGACTTATCACACCAATGTAAATAATATCAGAAAGCCATATTCACCTCTTGTTGACAGCTTCTTGGTATTGATAATTTTAGCAGCAAATTCCAGTCCAGTGGAATTTTGGACACATCTTCGCACAATGGAAAAAGCTCCCCTGCAAATACATGGGATATTATAATATTCTGACGTAATTTGCACAAAGATCAAAAGACAAGTCAAAACCAGGGCGAGTAATGAGTAAACAGATCTATTTTAACACCAAATTATCTTAATACTATTTCTGGTTGCCAATACAGGCAGAATTTGAAACGCAGAAAATGATCTGGAACATGGAAAAAATACTCCTCCAAAAGTGTGTGCGCAAGTCAGAAAACCGATGGCTTCATCTTGCCGATGCACCGCCTCACGCTAGAACTGTCTGACAGCAACAGCCTCTTCCGTGTTCCCGACGATTTGCCGGGAAAGCGTTGACTAAACACATTGTACAAATGTCTAGAATAAAAGTAACACCTTTTTCTTCAAAATAACACTGGTACTTACTTGCCAAGCTCTTCTTTTAGTTCGTATACGTCGCTAAATTTGCCAGTAGTCGTGCTATTAGGCTGCTGGGCAGCCATGTTGAAAATGTAAATGTGTGTACAAATTATAAGCTTTCGGCTACTCTCGGGTATTTCCGGGAGTGAAAATTTCCTCGGGTCATCGTTGGATATTATTGGTTGCAATAATGTGCGTAATGTGTCTCTGGCTGGATTTACAACGGTGTTGAAAGAGATTCCACTTCCACCACGGATCAATATCGTGGCTAAAACATTACCAGAACATAAAACTCCGAGTCACATATGGTTTGTTTGCCGTTACTATTGCGTTATGATGATTTATGGGTTTTAGTTAGAACTATGTATCGCGTGAGTGAACAAGTTCCAATATGGCGATTATAACGTGCCACAGGCATAACAATATATAACGGGAAATACCGAGACTCTCCGAATTAATTTGTGATCCTGATATAAATCGTATCGTTGAATCAAAGAGGCATGTGATTTCAAAAGGGGGCGTGGTTACAAGCACTGGCACGTGGATGTGTTTGTGTGAAAATGCAGATTGTTTGTTTGCGACCGAAAATCGAGCTTTTTTTAAAACCAATGCGTGGTGGGAATGATGAAAATTATCGAACTGAAATACAAACTTGCACAGTTAAGTAATTAAGTTCCTTGTCTTGGAGAACTTTGTTCGATTTAATTTTGAAGTCCCGATATGGTACCGATATCACGCTCACCCGCTCACCCTGCTGTTTGACCTGGTGATATAACAAATGGGTCAATCTCACTGATTTTCGAGTATCATGACATCCCTCGATGTATTGATTTTGATGTTCCTTTAGGCCTGTTCATTCTTGAGATATGATGGTCATGAAAAAAAACAAAAATCAGAAACGAATGAACGAACGTACCGGTACGTGATGACAATACCCCAAAGGACAATTTTGGCTTTGCCACGATCAAACGTATGTAGTGTAAATTCAGAAAGCCTATCTGATATCAAACTTGAAATATGGTGCTTATAAGCAGCCAGTGACGAATGGACAAATATGATCCATTGTCCCAGAATACCAACTTCCTACACTATCTCCAAGGCGCGACAAAAGATTAAGAACTGAAAATTTGTGACTTAGAAAAATCTTAGGGTCATTTTGAACCTATTTGCAGGGATTTGCCTTTCTACACAAAAGTGAAAGTGTCCAAAATTATTTTATTTCACATCAGATAAATATTTTCTTATTTATTATGTATTATTTTATTCGGAGAAAATAGCAGGAATATAAAAAAAGGGAAAATCTGACAATTAAACCGCATTTTTCGAACTGTGACGTCGTCAGTGTGGCTAGTCCGAGATTCCTATGACCCTTTACGCCAGACCACGGATAATTTTTTTATTTTTTTTATTTTCACATTTGCTGGTAGAAATTGATCCCGATAAATATATATATTGCGGGAAGTTTCGGCCCAATAGCCCCAAAAGTAAGAAACATCGAAATGGTCTCTCTCCAACCCGGAAATTGCCCAGAAATTTATTGCAAAAAATATGCAGTTATTCTCATCTGAAAAACGCAACTGATTTGACTAATATGCTTTATTTCCAACATTGCCTGTATAATTTGCAGAGTATAATTAATAACTGTGGTAACATCCAAGTCCATCTGATACCGGTATAAGATTCGAACTATATTATCATCTCTGTTTTATGAATGTATCCAGTTAAAGAGATATTGTTCTTCATACCGGTATAATTTATTAAGGGGGTTCGTTACCTTTCGTTTACCGGAAGTCACATGAACTACTGGTATCCCACAAAACCAACTTTTAAGACAAATCATTCTCGGGAGCCAGAATACAAAAGGGGAAACTGTTGCGCTAGTAGTTGGGAAAACACGAACGTGGTATTATTTTTGAGGGGGCGGAGGGAAATGAAAAGGGAATTGGGGAGGGTGGATGACATCACGGATGACGTCACACCCGGGTCAAAGGTGAATCGACGTTTTGGGGCAGAGTTGGACCATCCGTGATACGAATGGGCCGTGTGTGGTGTCATCGTGAAGCCCTTGGCGTGTAGAGCACGCTTGGGGTGGTTTGGATGGGCAGTTACGTAAAGCTGCGCATGCCCAGTCGAATAGTAGCGAAAGTGGGCATTTTGGAGGTGCGCAGAGGCATATCTGAGCGATTGAGGGCTATATCTCATACAAATATGGCGTGTAGTGTCCCATACTAAAGCTCTCGTGATATAGACCACGATTAGATGGATGTCCACGTCATCTGTGACGCCATTGGTGACGTCATCAGTAGGAGTAGTAGCGAAAGCTGCCATTTTGGGGGTGCGTGGGAGTGTGTTTGAGTGATTGAGAGAACATTCTTGACTCTAATCGGCCGTGCAGGATGTCAAATTGAAGCCCTCGCTGTTTAGATTACGACTAATCTGTGACGACATTGGTGACGTCATCAGTAAGAGTAGTAGCGAAAGCGGGCATTTTGGTGGTGGGTGGGTGGGGATGTGACTGAGGACCATTCTTGGTCGGGATAGGCCGTGCAGGGTGTCTAATTGAAGCCCTCGGTTTGTAAACCACGACTTGAGGTATGTCCACGTCATCTGGGATGTCGCTGATGACGTAATCAGATGGAGTAGTAGCTAAAGCGGGCATTTTAGGGGTGGGTGGTGGCGTTTTTGAGTGATTGAGTGACCATCCTTGGTCCTGATAGGCCGTGCAGGGTGTCCAATTGAAGCCCTCGAATTGAGGGATGACCACGTCATCTGTGAGTCACTGGTGACGTCATCAGTATGAGAAATATAGGAAGCGGGCATTTTGCGTGTGTGAAGCAACATGTATGGGCGATCGAGGGACCATCCGTCATCTAACTGGACCGTGTCATCTTGTAGCTCTCGGCATGTAGACTACGACTGGCATGAATTTTATTGGAAGTCGCGTCATGCTACGCATGCCCAGTTGAGCAGTAGTAACGAAAAAGGGCATTTTGAGAGTGCAGCGTCGCTCGGGTGCGCCCTTGAAACATTCTCACACTCCTATACACTAACCCGCAGGGGGTGACTAGTGTATCCAGAACAGAGTCTCCTGAACTCAGGCATACTGGCTGGGCATGAATGACGATAAAGGGGTATATCTCATCCAAATATAGCGTGCATAAAATTAAAAAGGTAACACCAAAGCCCTCTAAGAGTATGTTTGAATGGTCATCGAGTACAATTTTAATTGTCTTTACTGGTTTAGACCACTTTTTGCCCAGTGCTATGAAAATTCGATATTTAAAAAAAAATTGGGCCACACATCCAGACGGGGGTTTGTTAGAGTCAAGCCCGCATGCCTTATAACATAAATTCATCAGAATTAGGCCTAAACATTCCACACATCCAGACGGGGGTTTGTTAGAGTCAAGCTCGCATGCCTTAGAACATAAATTCATCAGAATTTCCCCCGGGCCCGGCGGCACGCCTTGACTTCAGACTTCAAATACGCGGGTGGTCGCCTGATTCGCCTATGACGTCACATCCGAGTCAAAAGGTCACACATCACATCCAGGTCAAAAGGTCAAAGGTCTCCTTCCGGCAATGTTCGGCCCTCTCCGGGCCAATAGATAGTCTTTATCCGCCCTCGCGAAGCACCCATGGAATGCGCAGGGTCCCCGACAATATCGCCAGCACTATTTCCATTTTAAATGGCTAGTGTTGCGCCAGTAGTTGGGAAAACACGAACGTGGTATTATTTTTGAGGGGGCGGAGGGAAATGAAAAGGGAATTGGGGAGGGTGGATGACATCACGGATGACGTCACACCCGGGTCAAAGGTGAATCGACGTTTTGGGGCAGAGATGGACCATCCGTGATACGAATGGGCCGTGTGTGGTGTCATCGTGAAGCCCTTGGCGTGTAGAGCACGCTTGGGGTGGTTTGGATGGGCAGTTACGTAAAGCTGCGCATGCCCAGTCGAATAGTAGCGAAAGTGGGCATTTTGGAGGTGCGCAGAGGCATATTTGAGTGATTGAGGGCTATATCTCATACAAATATGGCGTGTAGTGTCCCATACTAAAGCTCTCGTGATATAGACCACGATTAGATGGATGTCCACGTCATCTGTGACGCCATTGGTGACGTCATCAGTAGGAGTAGTAGCGAAAGCTGCCATTTTGGGGGTGCGTGGGAGTGTGTTTGAGTGATTGAGAGAACATTCTTGACTCTAATCGGCCGTGCAGGATGTCAAATTGAAGCCCTCGCTGTTTAGATTACGACTTGAGGATGACACGCATAATCTGTGGTGGTGGGTGGGTGGGGATGTGACTGAGGGACCATTCTTGGTCGGGATAGGCCGTGCAGGGTGTCTAATTGAAGCCCTCGGTTTGTAAACCACGACTTGAGGTATGTCCACGTCATCTGGGATGTCGCTGATGACGTAATCAGATGGAGTAGTAGTTAAGCGGGCATTTTAGGGGTGGGTGGTGGCGTTTTTGAGTGATTGAGTGACCATCCTTGGTCCTGATAGGCCGTGCAGGGTGTGCAATTGAAGCCCTCGAATTGAGGGATGACCACGTCATCTGTGAGTCACTGGTGACGTCATCAGTATGAGAAATATAGGAAGCGGGCATTTTGCGTGTGTGAAGCAACATGTATGGGCGATCGAGGGACCATCCGTCATCTAACTGGACCGTGTCATCTTGTAGCTCTCGGCATGTAGACTACGACTGGCATGAATTTTTATTGGAAGTCGCGTCATGCTACGCATGCCCAGTTGAGCAGTAGTAACGAAAGAGGGCATTTTGAGAGTGCAGCGTCGCTCGGGTGCGCCCTTGAAACATTCTCGCACTCCTATACACTAACCTGTAGGGGGTGACTAGTGTATCCAGAACAGAGTCTCCTGAACTCAGGCATACTGGTTGGGCATGAATGACGATAAAGGGGTATATCTCATCCAAATATAGCGTGCATAAAATTAAAAAGGTAACACCAAAGCCCTCTAAGAGTATGTTTGAATGGTCATCGAGTACAATTTTAATTGTCTTTACTGGTTTAGACCACTTTTTGCCCAGTGCTATGAAAATTCGATATTTAAAAAAAAATTGGGCCACACATCCAGACGGGGGTTTGTTAGAGTGAAGCTCGCATGCCTTAGAACATAAATTCATCAGAACGCCTTCACTTCAGACTTCAAAAACGCGGGTGGTCGCCTGATTCGCCTATGACGTCACTATGACGTCACATCCGAGTCAAAAGGTCACACGTCACATCCAGGTCAAAAGGTCAAAGGTCTCCTTCCGGCAATGTTCGGCCCTCTCCGGGCCAATAGATAGTCTTTATCCGCCCTCGCGAAGCACCCATGGAATGCGCAGGGTCCCCGACAATATCGCCAGCACTATTCCCATTTTAAATGGCTAGTGGGGAACCCTCAGTTTTCCTCAAAACCGTATTGGCACGAAAAAATACATGAAACCTTGGAACTTATAGTAATAAACTTAATCTATAGGTGTTGGACGAGTCTCCACTCGCCGGTTTCCTGGTCTTTACCCGCACCTCGAACCTCTATAGTTTTTTCACTCCACCTGTTGCTCTTGTAACTTGCCATCTTCCTCCCTCGTCAAATTTTTTGTGCTGGAATGCTCGTTCTTAACCTAACCTTGGTCTGTGGGCTGATTTCATTGGCTCTCTATTTTACTGCAGTGCTCTTGCTTTGTTTTCTAGACATTCATGGGTTACATTTGGCCCCATCCTAGGCCACTGATTGGCTGCTTTCTCAGCCCATTCATTGACTGGTCAGTTTGGTTAAAATTCGAATCCCCACATTACAAGCGTCTAGTCCGTCATTCATAATTCAGCCGTCGTCCATTAGAGAATATCCGCGTCCATAATCCAAAGACCTAATCCATATTCCATATAACAGTATAAGCACCAAATTCAAAAAGACAATCATAGTATACATAAACATAGTTTCCTGCAAGATAGAAGCGGTCAACAGTTTTCAATGATGCCGGCAAGACATCATGATGTTCCAAAAATATCAAATCCGTATCGCTGATCAGTATTCTTAATCCATAATATTCGTTGTAAAGTCGTCATCTAAAGAATGATGTATCTCGGTCACGCTTTGATTGTGACTGTTCATATGAGCACCATGAGGATCTTGAAGTACATGGGTTCATACGGCCCCTAGCCCCGGGTTAAGCGGAATTAGACACAAGTTACGAAATGTAGCGCCATAGATCTTGCACGCTACGCTCGTATTTTGCTATCAGCATGCGATATGTATCGCCAAATTTGAGAAACTTTGAGTGGAGGCGTTTGATGGAATAGCCCTGTTTTATAAGTTTCTGCAACACTGTTTTGTGACGTTGATTAAAATCGTCACATTTAACACAGGATCGAGCAAATGCTACTAAGCGAGACATGTTTACGCCATATGCAGGTCCCACTGGGATATTACTGTCCAGAAAGGGATATTTTACGATGTCGAAATTGTAATCATCTCTTTTGTCATAAAGTCGACGAGAGAGAATGCCCGCTTCATTTTTATAGAGATATAGATCTAAATATGATGTGCCTGTAGGGCTATCTGTAGTTTCCTTCAAATCCAGTGAAGGTGGATATATATCCTTCACTGCGTCATTTATATAGCGATTATCCACAGCGAGAAGATCGTCTATATAGCGTTTGGTGAATGAGAAGGAACGGGCTTTGAATGGATCGGTTTTTGAAAGCGCCTGCATATAGTCATATTCATAAGAGAACAGATACAGGTCAGCCAACAGGGGTGCACAATTAGTACCCATTGGAATACCTATATGCTGCTGATATATTGTGTTGCCAAATTTCACATAGATATTTTTAATGAGAAATTCAAGCAACTCTATAAACAAAGAAACATCCCATGAATGATATCTCTTGTATGTAGTAGAGCTAAAGAATGCTTTATGGCTTCCGACATTAATATATCTACGATCAGTTTTCTTGAACACAGATACTATTAATGAACGGTCAATCAGGTCCTGATGAGGGATTGTAGTATAGAGAGTCGAGAAATCCCATGTGGATACATGTCTGTACGGTATGTGACCTTTAGCATCAAGTTCTTCCGTAAGACATTTTGACTTTTTCAATATCCACATACATTCTACGCCAGAGTTTTTAGAAATAGTAGCGCAATACCTTTCCCAAAATGCTTTTACCTCCTGAAGGGCCCTCGTCAATAGGGTTGAAAGAAGCTTGGTGGTGCAGTTTCTAGAACCAGCTATGAATCTAGCTTTGTATGATGATTTATGCATTTTGGGAGTCCAGTATAGTTTTGGTATGTCGTTATGATTGGTTGGAAGACAAATACCTCTTTCCCTGAGAAACTTTCTGTGATTGTTAAATAGATCTTCCAGAGTAAATGCAGTTTGTGAGTAAGTAGACGTATTTGATGAAGGTATGTCTACACTCAATTCTTTAACCAGCACCTGGTAATAGTAATATTTACATATGAATATTATATTATTCGGAGCTTTCAATGTCTGTTCAATGCTCACACAGAAAACACACAAGACAGGGTTTCTTTGGTGAGATCTCATTTTGATTTTTTATTCAACAGTAAATAACAACAACAATGTGAGAACAACCACGTGAAAACTGAAGCCCAGAACATGGGGCTTGTACATTGAAATCGATAGAACTTAAGCCCAGAACGGGGCTTGTACATTGAAATGATCGACGGCCCAGTCACATACGAGTACATCTCGGTCCTCGGCCTTGGGGTACTCGTCAAACATCTGTACGATGGTAGATATGGTTCTTCCCCGTCATCGATGGTACAGGTAGAACAAGCAATATTGTCCGCACACACTACTGGTCAGGCTTTGCAACGCTTGGCTGTTCCAACACCACGTCTCTGTGCCTTGATCCATGAAGTCTGTTAAATCGGGATGGAGGGTTGGCATAAAAGTATTCGCCCTGCTCTTCTGTCAAGTACACGGCCACCCAATGTTGACCGGGCCGATCCATCGGGTCCGTGTTGAGAACGTAAGCAGCCGGATACACACGGTCTAATGGGAACGCATCTCGGGCGAACACCCTTGAAAGACCATACGTGTCCCCGGGTCATTCTCCAGCACGGTGGTTATCTGGTCTGTATCCATGTTAGGTGGCAAAGTCACACAGGGCGTTGCGCGCCTTGTCCACTTGAATGATGTTGTCAAACTCGGCGTAGCAGATCACATTGACGGTGCTCCGGAGGGCTCGTGCAAAGTGGATTTCCAACCGTAAATCTTGCTTGGCCAGGGCCAGCTGATGGTCGTTCTCTAAGGTGGGGGTCAGATCGAAACAGAACAACGTGTATCCGTTCGCGTAGTCCTCCCGATTGATCATATTCCCTTTGTCCTGGTTGATTTGACCGGTGGTTGTAAACAGGCTCTGATAGGCTCGAATGAAATTTCCGAGCCCAAATTTCGGTGTTAAGGCCGTGGCTGTTGTCCGTCCACATGCAGGGCCACAAAATTGATGCCGAAATGTTTAAAGTCAAACGGGTTCTCTGGGTAGGCTCCGCTGAAACTGATATTGTCCATACAGGCCAGGATCAATCGCTTGGGAAGTTCCCCCAGGAACAGGTTTTCTTTGTTGGCGCTCATATTTCCAGCAGGCACAGAGAACACTTTGGTTTGCACACGTCGGATAGGGTACTGGGCTGGTTTTGTTTCTAAGGCTTTGAGGCGTCCCAATTGAACGGCTGGATTCGGTTTCACTTTTCCGACATACAGGACTGCGTCTTGGATGACGATTTTATGGTCGGCTACATGTCGGAGGCACCCGTATCTGTCTTATTTTGATGGGGATCTTGTTCAAGAGGTACTGGTCTTGCATGAAGAGGTCTGCGTGCAGTCGACCCATGACATCCACCGATGCACCGTTCGCGGTGAAAGCCTTCCGTTTGTTATATCCCTCATTGTGCACTGTGCCCATCTGCTCAGATGAGTCCCGGTAGAATAAAGCGGCTGTCAGCTGAGATTTTTTAGCCTCTCGTCCATACGACAACAGCGTCTCGATGTAGGCTCGATAGGGGTACGTGTTGGTGGAGTCACTGATGAGTTTGTCGCTGAGAAAAATATCCACCTGTTGAAACATAGACTGCAGCCAGAGATTCGACGGGCCCACCGTGGCATTGTCGACGATCCTGGAGCCATCGCCATTGACGACCTTGGCTTTCACATACAAGTACGTATGGGCTAAATCCACATAGGTCGTATCCGCATTACTGATGGTGAACTCGATGGGCCCTGTTTCGTTGATGCTGGAGAGCGGGAGATGCTCCACCCATAATCCTTGATCGGCACTGGTCTGTGTGGGCGGGACGGTCCACAAATCAAATTCACTGTTAGTGAAAGGAGAAGACTCTGCGTGGATTAAGGACATGTTTAAGAAAAGATATCCTGGGTCTTCGATGTGCCTCGTCGCTGGGTCGGTCGTCGACTGGTGCGTGGTCTGTGCGGTGCAGGTCTTTTATTCCCTTTGGTGCGTTGTGCTTTGGCGACCAAGACGCCTCCTGTTTCTTTAGCTCGGCATTTCAAGGCTTCTTTGGGTGCCGTACCACCCAAGACATCACCGGCGACTTGCAGTCCACGGCGTACCGCTTGTTTGCCAATCGCTTTCACGCCACGCGTCACCAAGGGCAGGAACGTTTTGACCCGATGCTCCTGAGTATGCTCCCAGCCCATGTCCTCGTTGCATGCGTGCACCGCCAAAGACCGGAAGGCCACCCCCGGCCTGTTAGGCATAATAGTCCATATAGCTGCGTGCATCGCCACTCGTAAGGTACTTTCATTATACAAAGTTGGGAGAACGTGCTTGTCGAAAATGAAGTGTCAGCACCACTTTTCCTCGTTCGAATGCTAACGGTCGTCCCGTGTCATCACTTATATCCACCGTGGTAGTGTTGATGTCGGTTTGTCGTACGGGTAGGTAGAGCATGTGGGTGAAACTGTGGGTGACTTGATCTGAATATTTCTTTTTATTGGGGACCACCCGTAACAGAGGTGTGTTGACATCGCCCACGATGTGGTTGTCGACCACGTCCGAGTAGACGTAGAGTCCGTACATACCTGACTTCATATCCACCGGGATCTGACCATGGTCCTCGGATGGACCCGTGTAGGTCGGGTGAGCGAGGAGACCCAGCATTTGCTGTAGGATAGGACTCAGTACGACACTCGCGTTGGCGGTGAGGATGATCTGTGCCTTGCCGTTGTGTGCGTTGTAACCGAAGTCCACGTGATTCTTGAAGGGAAAGGTTTTTATGGATTTTGAAGTATTCGTGACCTCCCGTAGAGACTTATAATGCAACAGTCTTGTCAGCCCCTGCATGAACTCCTTGGGGGTATCGTATTGGCCTTCGGGGATGGTGAGTCGGGTGTTTTTTCCTTCGTAGGTCACCTCGTACCATACTTCATTGGCTCGCACGTTGTACCACGAGTAAGGGTATTGGATATCCACGAGTACACATTCCCATCGTCCAGGTAAATACAACGGTTGCGGTAACTGGGTCACGTACTTGGCCAAGGTGTTGTCAGAAAACACATCGAGCGAACTGTTACTGGGTAGGGTGAGGTAAAACATGACGACTGAGCTTTCCTGCTGCTGCTGTTGGTTTTAATAGTTGTCCCAGGACTTGTATCCGGTTGTACCCGGCGTCGTGTTCGTCGCGCTGACTTGCTACCTGTTAGAGATCCTGAATAGGGGAGAAAAGAATGTGCCGGCCGTTGTGGTGTTTTGGGTGGTGACTCCGGTTCCCACTCGGCTTCTCAAGTATGTGAGAGTCGCGTCTGTCGTTGTGCACGACTCAGCGATTGCTGGGTCCGCTGCATCCAGGTCCATCGCTGGGGGTTCCCCACCAATTCCTGTGGTACATGCATGTCTTTCGAGCCTTGAGCAAAGACCTCCCATCCTCGAGGATCCGTGTGCGACCTGCGTTGACGCATCAGTTCATTCACTAAATCCGTCATGTGGGTACCGGTATCCACCTGATTCTGTACCAGTAGTTCGCCTTTATCATTCCAAGTCATGTTAGGATTATCTTTCACCCGTTGTAATATCAGGCCAGCTTGTCATTTGAACGATGCAGGTACACTCTTCAGGACTTCGTCTTCGACCCACTGCGGGGCTGTGGGTGGTACCCCTGGTAATGGCAGCTGTTGGAGCGGTGCTGAGATCGGCGGTGTGTCGCGTGGTGGTGGTGGTGGTGGTGCTGGTGCTAGTGCTGGAGTAGAGAGGGCTTTGTATTGGCACATGAAGGCCATGTACCGCTGAAGCGTCTCATTGTACTGTTGGACTTTCTCACTGTCGCTTAACCCCGGTCTCTTCATCGAGGGTGTTTATCGTCTTCACCGTAGGTGGGATGGGATACGGCGATTGGAGGTTTTGAATGAGCCGTGGTTCGACGAGGACCATTTTTTCGTGTGGTTCATTGTCGGCCGAAGAGTCCACCCAATACTGGACCCAACAAGGAAGCGGCCAACGGTGCTAAGATGGCCCCGAGAAAGCCGCCTTTCTGTAAAAACTTTTTCTTTTGTGCTTGAGAGACTCGCTTCTGGACTAGGGTTCGGAGACCTGTCTTATGTATGGCCAACTTGTTATTCTGAGTCGGAGTCAGTGGTACGTTGCCTTTTAACAGGTTGTACCCGATTTCGCACAGACAACGTACATGGTCAGGGTCCGCACCGCGTACAATGGTTCGGACCAACTCGAGTGGGGTCGTCTTCAATACACGGAACGTTGGGGCGTGCTTCCGTACTCGCGCAGACATCAAGTACAACTAATGCTAGAACCCACAACCCTGCCCTTTTTATCCTTTTGCGGGCTACCTGCTGAATATTCTTTCACTTCAGAGACAAAGTCAACCATGATGGTGTATTAATTCTGTTATTATCCCCAATACCAAACACACACCCCAGCTGTGGGAGCCACTGTGGGTGTGTTTACATTATTTTTGCATGTACACGTGCTGGGTCTCTCCGGGAAATTACAAGCGTCTAGTCCGTCATTCATAATCCAGCCGTCGTCCATTAGAGAATATCCGCGTCCATAATCCAAAGACCTATTCCATATTCCATATAACAGTATTAGCACCAAATTCAAAAAGACAATCATAGTATACATAAACATAGGCTTGTTTCCTGCAAGAGAGAAGCGGTCAACAGTTTTCATTGATGCCGGCAAGACATCATGATGTTCCAAAAATATCAAATCCGTATCGCTGATCAGTATTCTTAAGCCATAATATTCGTTGTAAAGTCGTCATCTAAAGAATGATGTATCTCAGTCACGCTTTGATTGTGACTGTTCATATGAGTACCATGAGGATCTTGAAGTACATGGGTCTATACCGCTCCGTAGTCGAACGTGGTCGGGGGTGGCTTGCTTCAGGTCGAAGAGCATATACCCGTGCTGAGGGGTTGTCGCATCTTTAAAGGCTTCCAACGCAAACGGTGTGCGGCCGGGGTACATCTGTCTCGCCAGGTGCAGCGGTTGAGTGGTATCTCTCGGGTTTTTGAAGACCACCAGGCAGTGGGCATTTAAGCTGATTTTCCGATGTTCTTTGTTTTTACTGAACAGATTCTGCACAATGTAGATGATGCTGAGACGTCGATGATGTCTGCCTTTGGCAAAGAGTTGGGTGACCCGCGCATCCGTCTCCGCCATTAGATCATCCAGAACCACCAAGGTGTCCGGTTCCAAATCGGCCAGTGGGTAGCCCTTCCGCGAACGTGATGTGGGGCATTGCTGCAAACGCTGCCTGCCATTCTCCGTAACACCATATGACCCGGGCAATGGGTGGAGTAATCCTGCTGTCGGCGTGTTGAAGGAGCTTCCTGACGACGTGTGTTTTGCCGGAACCCGTCGGTCCTGCGATGACGTATAACTGAAGGGATGTTGCCACCATGGTTGGAGGTGTAACCGCTTTCGTGATAACCCGCTCTTGTAAATTTGGTACGAGTGAACTGGGTTGGTGGTGGGTACAACAACAAGGTCAGTCGCCGTGGTCGATGGGCGTTCACTGTGAGTGATGAAATCAGGTGGATTTTTAGTGGGTGTACTTGTTGTGGAGCTCGATGTGGCTTGTACACTTGGTGTGGTGGTGATGACTGGGCTCGTTTCGATCACGAGGTTGACTGGTGCAGAGAAGGTCTGTAGACTGGTTTGACTGCCACTCACGGCTGGTGTTGTAGGTCGGTTAAGTAGAGTGCTGGGATAGGCTACGTCGTAAAACACACCTCCGTACAACACACCCAGCAGGGTTAGCAATGTCACCACAAAACCCACTTGCGCTTTGCGCGTTTTGAGAGACGCTGTGTTCAGAGATAGCTGCTGTTTATCCATAGCACCGTGTTCGTGATCGAACGTGGAATGAAGGATCATGGCGGTGGTGTCTGGCTTTATAGTCGTTTCACTTGGTTGGCCGCGACCCAGGAATTGAAGGACCTGGGGCCGCCTTGCCATTTGACGAAATGAAACAGTTTGCCACGTCGACGTTTCGTTTTCAAAATCTGCTCCACCGTGTAGTTGTCTTGCTGTGTTTTTACGACAGGCTGTAATTTCGTCTCGTAAAACGTCCCCTTGAAGATCTTCCAGTTCATAGAATCGCTGCTGTCGGGGTAGGCGCCGTTTAATCAGGAAGCGCTCATCACTCCATTTGGGCAAGTAACTTTTCTCGAACTTGCCCTTGACTTTACTGATCCGTACAGGGTCCCCGACCTTGAACACCTCCTTCGGCGTTCGTTGCGATTGCGTGGGGTACAAGACACGCCGGACTTTGGCTTCATTGCGTCGGGTCACAGTAATGGGGGCTCTCTGTATACTCCGGTGATAGGCTCGATTGTAACCACTCACAAGTTTCGGGAGAACATCGATGTGCCGCCTTGTATTCTTATAGGTGAAATATTTATACATGCGGCCTTTGAATGTCCTGTTGAACCTTTCCACAACGGAAGCCTTGGTCTCGTTGTAGGTGTGAAAGAAGAAGACCTTCTGGGCTTTCAGAAACTGTTGGAACGGTCTGTTGGGGAATTCCGTGCCTTCGTCGGTTTGCAAATACAAGGGTTTGCGCCCGGTCTTGAAGATGTCCTTGAACGCCGCTATGAGATTCGCCCCCGTTTTCGTCCGGTGGATACCACCCACGCATACTTTGACAGGATATGGAGGCACGTCAAAATATACCGATTCCCATCGTTGGGTTTGGCAAACGCGCTCATATCGACCAAATCCGCTTGCCACTGGGCATCTATACCACCCACGATGACCCGGTTCCGTAGAAAATGGCGACGGACAGATCGATGTAAGGTATAGGTGTCTTGTTTCTTTTAACCAATCTCGGACTTGGGCACGTTGTATCCCCTGGGGTTTGGCCGCTCGATGGAGAGCCGACAATGCACTATACCCAGCAGGACTGTCGGGACTGTAGTATAAGTTATCCAACACCTTCTCCCACCTCTTCATGGTGACCAATGATGATGGACTCTGGCTCTATCGTTTATTTATAACGGGTATATCGTGGGCTGGGATAGGAGTTTCTTTGTGATTTTTGTTTTCTTTGGCTTCTGCCAGCACATCGTTCATGGCAAATGACCAGTCCAACTCGTCTGATGACCGCTCTTTCTCCGTAAGCACTTGATCCACATCTGCCACGGCATCTTCCAATGCAGACCATAGAACTGGGTGAAGGGTAAAAAGGGTAAAATGCACTGTACCTCCATCTAGCTGAGCCAATTGAGCAAAGAAAGGGCCGCATCGGACGTACACATCGTGACACAAGTGGATGAGATCGCCGTCCAGTTCACCAGACAACAACCGTTTGAATTTGGTCCAGCCCTCCCGGGACAGACGAATGTTAGCCGGACACGGTTGTGTAGAGTCCGCATCACAGATGTCTCCCACCTCCTCCATGATATCGACCTTATTCGCATAGACGTGCAAGGAAGACCTCGCTTAATGGTGGAAATGCGCCTAATCGTGTATGGAATTTGCGCCTGTTTGTGTAAATGCGCCTAATCGTGTAAGGAGGCTGCGTTTAATCATGCAACTGCTCCTAATCATATCAACCATCTTGCGCCTAATTCCGCTTTGCGCCTAACCTAATCTCACTTGTGGAAATGCGCCTATTCGTGTAGGAGATTTGCTCCTAATTGTGGAAATGCGCCTATTCGTGTAAATAATATGCGTCTAATGGTGGAAACGCGCTTATTCGTGGAAATCATTTTGCGCCTAATTATGCGTTGCACCTAATCGTGTAGAAAATTTGCGTCTAACTGTGGAAATGCGCCTTATCGTGTATAGAGGCTGCGCCTAAACGTGCACAACGTGAAGACAAAGAAGTGTCCATAGAAGTGGCAGGTTAATTGTGCTGAAACTTCAAAATAAAAACAATGCGAATAAAACAATAAAGGCCAATATTTCAAGTAGTCTGTGGTGTTTTCCCGGCACTGGTGGAAAATGAATATCCATCGAGTAGGGATTGTTGTCGACTTGCTGTCCTTTAGCTGCTTTCCTAACACGGTAAAACTGTAGGAATTGTACCTCTGACGATTTATACCAGGGATACATCGCTTTAGTTGTGAAACGCTCGAGGGATGTTTCAGATCCACAACAGTGCGCAACGTCCACAAGACAAACTGTCAGGCTACCGTGAACGCACTCGTGCACTGATCTTGGCCAACGAGGGAGTTCGATTCAACCTGTCACCTTGTCTGGGTCGAGGAGGTTGGAAAGGAAGACCTCGAGATTTCTTGTAGACTGCCTCGTTTCAGCGGGAGCGTGTCTTATATAGACCTACCGCTCTTCTGCGGATAAAGGTAGAAACAGAACTCGACGATGCTGCCGCCCTCTTTTCTGTCAATTTACAACACTCCCCGATCAGTTTATCTGGACTCCGCTGGGAAAATATGGCTATGGGGGAACAAGCCATAATTCATAACGGACTTAACTGGTAAATCTCAGCCTCCAACTCTCTCTAGTTAATTTACACGACGACCTCAAAGTTCACTGTCCTACATTTGCATATCGCTCCAACACTTCCGCATTTCTGACTGACGTCATCAACAGCGAAGCAGCCAGCTTTACCATCTCAACTGATCGTTTGAGGTAATTTCACCGGGATTTCGTGGCATTGACTGTCTCCTGGATCATTGTAGTTCATTCTAGGAAAGTTCCAGCGTTGAATTCAATCAGGTAAGTCTCTGCCAATGGCCCCAGAATATCAGCAGCCGCTCTATCTCCTGGACTTCCAGTCATCTGACCGCGATGAGGACCTCTGGGCTTCCGTCCTGCCAACTTCCTGCGATTACACACGTCGCAACTCCGGCACCATTGCCGAACATCGGTCTGTAGACCAGGCCACATGTAAGCCTATCTCACTTTTGCCAAGGTTTTCCTCACCCCAAGGTGACCACCGGTTACACTGTCATGACACTCCTTCAACATTTTCCGTCTGAAGGAGCGAGGGACCACCAGCAGCCGTCATTTCACATCTCCCCGAGAATCCACCCATCTCCTCACAACCAAAGATCCGTTCATCTCCAGTAGATCGAAAGCACCCCACAGGGTTTTAGTTATTGGCCCATATTGACTGATGTCCTGGATGTCCGGGTCCACGGCCTGAGCTTGGCTGAAGTCTGCAGTCGGCGGTACCATCTCCGTAACACGGACAGCTTCCTGGCCTTCAGAACCTGTTCGTCCACACCGTTTACACGGGATTCGACTCGTAGCGTCAGCATTTCCGTGCTTTCGTCCTGCCCGGTGCTGAATTTCAAAGTCGTAGACTCCGAGGGAGTATCCAGCGAGCTAACTGTCCCTCCGGCGCCTTAAGCCGCATTAACCACCCCAGGGACCCATGGTCAGTACGCAACAGAAATTTTCGGTCGAACAGATAATGACAACACCCTGCTGGCATAGGCTACTACCTTTTCTTCTCCGTTGATCTCCTGGAACAACACGGCCCCAATGCCGAAATTGCTGGCATCTGTGTCCAGGATAGAGGGCTGTCGGAAATCCGGCATCATCAACATAGGTGCGGTCGTCGGCTTCTGTCTTATGTGGTCAAATGCCGTCTGGGCTGTATCATCCCACAGAAATACCGCCTTTTTCTCCGTCAGTCGATGTAGAGGAGCTGCTACAGTCGCAAAGTCTCGTACAAAACGCCGATAGTACCCACACAGGCCGAGAAAACTTCTGAACTCAGTCTGGGAGACAGGAGTTGGCCAATCTCGTACAGCCCGAATCTTCTCCGGATCAGTACCAATCCCGTCTTGTGTCACCACATGACCTAGGTAGAGGACTTGTCGTTTCCCGATGGCACATTTTGAGGGATTCAGTTTAAGGCCGTGTTGTTGTAGTCTCTGGAAGTCTCCCTCCAGTCTCCAAACTATTATGTCGTCGAGATACACCAAGCACGTCTCATAATGGAGGCCTGCCAAAACAGCCTCCACTAATCGCTCAAAGGTTCCTGGGGCCTTACAAAGCCCGAATGGCATGGCCCGGAATTGGAACAGGCCCCGGCGAGTGGCAAAGGCGGTTTTACATTTGTCCTCCGGGGCCACCTCGACCTGTCCGTACCCGGACATCAGGTCGAGCGTACTCCACCAGCAGGCACCAGAGAGAGAATCCAGGGACTCGTCGATTCTCGGCAAGGGTTAGGCATCTTTCTCTGTCACTTTGTTAATGGCCGGTAGTCAACACAGAATCGCATTTTCCATCTTTCTTCCGTACTAGGACGACCGGAGCGCACCAGGATCACCTGATCAGCTATTATTTCACGAGCAGGAAGGGGTGGACGTCGTGGAGGAATCCGGATCGGGGGCGCATTCCCTGTCTTGACGCGATGTTGCACTATCATTGTTCGCCCTAAATTACTGTCATCCTTGGCGAACAAATGGGTGAAGCGAGTAACAAGGTCTTCTACAACCAAAGCTCGTTCGACTTCTAATTCCTCACTGGACTGTTGTACTAAGGCCCGTAAATGCTGTTGACCTCTTGGGGTTGGTACCGTTGCTTCACCAGAGGCTGGACTATTTTGGTTCAGCGGCTCTGCAGTAAGGGGAGCTGAATTATCCACTACCTCTACTTCAGTCAGACTACCACACAGGGCACCGGCATGTACTATGGCAGGGTCAGTGGACAAGATAAGGAACCGCACGGTAACTTCGTGGTCACGGTCAAATTCGTGCAGGGCTCTAGCCACTATGGTTTCGGTCTTGTGAACTCGGTAATATTTTCCACCATTCCCACCTCTCCCGGTAACGGACTGTCCGCGTCACCACTGCCTCAGCTCCAGCTGGGATAGTAAAAGTCTCCGTTACAGACACCCGATGGCATTCGTGGCTCCCCACGACCTCACACTGTACATATCGGCCGCCATACTTCATCCAATGCTTCTCCGTATCAATCGCAGTACAGTGGGTACTCAGGAAATCATAACCAAGGAGGGCATTCACTGTCAGTGTTCCAACAATCATCGTCTGAGTCCTGGTAGTCCCATCTATAGGTATCTTAAAGTCTGCTTCACCTTGTAATGGCATAGTTGTACCATCGGCCATACGAATGGACGCAAAGGAGGGAATTCTCAATGCCGGCCTAAGTC
Organism: Hanleya hanleyi; assembly: GCA_036873755.1. Lineage (NCBI taxonomy): Eukaryota > Metazoa > Mollusca > Polyplacophora > Lepidopleurida > Hanleyidae > Hanleya > Hanleya hanleyi. The sequence goes on from JAVTVY010016218.1 coordinate 28,506, forward strand.
GGGGACTCAGCTGGCTGTACACCCGCACGTTCAGAGAAGAAACCGATGCACCTGTGTCGACGCAGCACCACAATTTTACGGATCCCATCCTGGCCGGGAGATACAATCCGGCCTCACCAGAGTTATTCGCCGTAGGAGGTTTCGATGGAGGTTTCGGTTGTCCTGGGGGTTGATGATCATCCGGTCTGCGCAACTCTGGACAATTCGCACGGTAATGCCCGTTCTTTCCACATGACCAGCATCCCGATGTTCGATCATGGCTGCCGTATGGTTGTCCTCGCCCACGTCCATGTCCCCATCTTGACTGGTATCGTCGTGGCCATTGCTGTCTCCGTGGTTCAGTGTTTCGTTGAATCGTCTCCATTAACCTCTTTACTTCTTCTCTCAACCGTTGATTCTCCGTTTCATCCTCTTCAGTGGATGCGACTGCCTTATCCTCTTCCCCAGTTGAAAGCAGTTGACTTGGCTGTCGGCCAGGGTTTCCGACGCTGGGAGGCCTTGAATGCTTCCAGTTCCACGGCAGCGGTGGCAACCAAGGCTTCCTTTAAGCGGTCGTAGTCGGTACTGCCCGGTGCAGACTTAAGGCTGGTAAGTACTTGCTGTGCTGACCCCCGCAAAGCAACGGCGAGGTATTGACCCTGTTGCTGGTACGTCCACCCATTTATCACGGCGCAATTCCCGAAGTGAGCCAAATAGTCTCGCCACGGCGTAGTACCGTCGTAGGTAGCGGCCTTGACCATCGGTGTTTCCGGCCGTCTAGGTCCCTCCATGGGGGTTGACGTGTGTAACGGCCCATTCCACGTCACTGAAGATGATTCATCCTGGCTTCTTCTTATCGGCGACCCGTCTTGCCTGGGTTCCGTCCCAAATACGGCTTCGTCTCGACCCCGTCGCGGCCTCTGCGGCTCGGCGCCCTCTTTCCAGTCCGGCCGGACCAGAATGACTGTTATGTTCACCATTCGGTTGAGTCATCTCGTCACTGGTACTTTGATCTCTAAGTATCGTGGACATCTGTCCCATAATGGCGGTCACTGCTGTGCATAATGCGTTTGAGACATTACGCTGGTCTTCTACCTCTCGCCTTAGATCAACGTCGGGCTGCTCATCTGCTGGCTTACGCCCCCTACTAGTCAGTCGATCTTCGGCAGCCGTCTCCGCTGAAGGTCGTGGAGTCAGGTCGGCCGGTGGTGCCAACAGCACCGATCCCAGTTCTAGCGTCGACAAATAAAGAAGATTTTCGTAACTCAGAGTTGCTGTGGTTGATCGTCCGGAACCGACGCCTCTTCCCGTCTCACGTCGTTATCGTGGAGTCGGCGTCGTAGAGAATTTCCGTCGGGCTCCTCTTCCGTCAGGCGGTTGGCCCATGGCTCCCGATCGTCGTAACTCGGCGCCGAAATCTCCAGTCATATTCATGGTTGTCTGGTCCGGTTCCATTCCATCCGCCAGTTTGTGTAATCCACCCCCACCGGCGTGCAGTCACATACACACACACACTGATACCACCTACGAAATCACATCCGCCATAAAGACCATCACATACAACCTGCCGGTGCAGATCGGTTGCATGGTGTACTAATATTCTAAGTTGAGGATGCTGGAATTCCTATACGATTTAATGGGCGTGTTCTTCGAATCTACGGAGTGGAAACTTCTGAAAATGGATGCGTACATGGTCGTCGCTAATATAGAAAGGAAATCCTTGCTCAAAGCCGAACTGCGAGGACGCTATGAAGCCGAACGAGATCGATGGCTGCCGAGAAAAGACCAATACAAATTTGATAAAAGGACGCCCGCCCTCTTTACACTCGAGCGGACGAGTGAGGCCATGGTTGCCCTCTGCTCGAAAACCTACTATTGTTACGGCGGGGACAACACCAACAAGTTCAGTTGCAAGAGGGTGAGTCGACGCGGCCCCAACATTAACAAATCCTTGTACCTCGAGGTGATCCAGGATAAAACAAGTGCCAGTTGGACCAGTCGTCCAGTCGTCCGAGTCGTCGAGAACCAGACGCGCTCCTACATTCAGCAGCGGGACGCCTTCACGTACTTCTACCCCTGGACGATGGTGTGACGACGACATATTTGGACATTTGAACATCGCAATGCTCATGGACTGTTACACATACACATGCGTAAATATGTTACATACTTCAGTGTTAGTGCATTACTTCCTACTGTCATCAATACTGCATTTTTGGATTGATAAAAAAATCTCAAGGCATAGTATTTAATATCTCATTTTTTTATTCAGTGAACAATAACATCAACGTGGGACCAACCACGGAAGAACGTAAGTCCAGAACGAGGCTTGTACATTGAAATGGTTTTCGGATCAGTACATCTCGATCTTCGGCCTGGGGGTACTCGTCAAGCATCTGTACGATAGTGGGTAGGACCCGTCTACGGCGACAACGGTAAAGATAAATCGGGCCATACTGTCTGAACACGCTACTGTTCAGGCCTTGCAACGCTTGACTGTACCGATACCACGCCTCTATGCTTTCGTCCACGAAGGACGCCAGGTCGGGATGGAGGGGTGGCAGGCCGTATGGGTCAAAGTATTTGCCCTGCTGTTCTGTCAAGTACACAGTCACCCAATGTTGACCGGGGCAATCCACCAGGTCTGTGTCGAGCACGTATGCGGCAGGATACACACGGTCTAGCGGAAACACGTCTCGGGCTAACACCCCTTGAAAGACCGTACGTGTCCCTGGGTCATTCCTCAGTACGGTGGTAATCTGGTCTGTATCCACGTTAGTGGGAAAAGTCACACATGACGTTGCGCGTGCTGCCCACTTGAATGTTGTTGTCGAACTCGGAGTAGCAAATCACATTAATGGTGCTCCGGAGAGCTCGTGCAATGTGGATCTCCAACCGTAAGATGGTCGTTCGCTAAGATGGGAGTCAGATCGAAACGGAACAACGTGTACCCGTTAGCATAGTCCTTCCGATTGACCACATTCCCTTCATCTTGGTTGATTTGAAATGTCGCTGTAAACAAACTGATAGGCTCGAATGAAATTCTCGCGCCCAAAATGTTCGGTGCTAAGGCCGTGGCTGGGACCTGCTGTTGAAAGCGATGTTAAACCCTTTTCACTCACTCATCCCGGCTGTCCGTCCACATGCAGGGCCACTAAAACTGAAGTGTTTAAAGTCAAACGGGTTCTTCGGGTAGGCTAAGTTGAAACTGGTATTCTCCACACAGGGCATGATCAATCTTTTGGGGAGTTCTTCTTTGCTCTCAGTTTTCAAGGCTAGAATTTGTTCCACTAAGTTTATTCAGCTGCTCGTCGTCTAATGTAGTATTACAGTACAAGTTCTTTCCTGTCGTAGCAGCCCTCTACTTTATTAGATATGTGGCTAGCCAATCAAGGACTCCGCCCTAGTCACCTGATGCTGAACCGTCTGTCTCCTATCTACTGATATTTGTACCTGGTCATATGTACCACAGAAATCACTTGATACTGAACCGTATGTCTTCTATCTACTGATATTTGTACATGGTCATATGTACCACAGAAGTCACTTGATGCTGAACCATCTGTCTTCTATCTACTATCATCACAAGAAAATATCGGTCCAGCTGCGCATATGCCAATCTTCATCCCCTCACAGAGCCAATTAAAAATGAGCTCAATTTAATCAATTTCAATGACAGTGAATGCTCTTTTATACAAGATTTTCTATCACAATCTAACCAGTTGGCTGAATTCCATGCTAAATCTCACTTCTTCTTGACTGGAGCTGCCCAATTCATTAGCATGACACATTATAAAGATACTGGTGATGATAAAAATGTCTCTGTGTGTTGTTATTGTATGGGAATATTTATTTTTGTTGTTACTCAGGTTAAAGCTCATCATTTGGTCTCTAATATAAATCTCAGACCCCACTCATCGCCTGTTATTTCATATAAAGTCATTCTCTGTGATGAGGGTCCACCCAATAAAAACGCTTTGACTGCGGACTCAGACTGACTTCATCAGGCCCGTAGCCAGAGGGGTTTCTTTGGGTTCGGGAAAACCCCCCTTTCAGAAATATTATATATTTTTCTCATATAAATGCCCTTTTCAAACTAAGGCGAACCACCTTTTCCCATACAGCGAACCCCCTGATGTGCCCTTTTGGAGTGAAGGCGAACCACCCCTCAATAAATCCTGGGTACGGCCCTGTTCATGGTACTCATATGAATAGTCACAATCAAAGCGTGACTGAGATACATCATTCTTTAGATGACGACTTTACAACGAATATTATGGATTAAGAATACTGATCAGCGATACGGATTTGATATTTTTGGAACATCATGATGTCTTGCCGGCATCATCGAAAACTGTTGACCGCTTCTCTCTTGCAGCAAACAAGCCTATGTTTATGTATACTATGATTGTCTTTTTGAATTTGGTGCTAATACTGTTATATGGAATATGGAATAGGTCTTTGGATTATGGACGCGGATATTCTCTAATGGACGACGGCTGGATTATGAATGACGGACTAGACGCTTGTAATTCTAATCATCATGTTCGCTGTTGGCATCATTACAGTGTTTGGATCACGTCGGGGTCACCAGAATTGTTACCCGAGGGTGGGTAGCGTCGAATATTCTGTTCCAAAAGTATGAAAGCCAACACAGGTTTCTGAAAGTATAGATGAAACGGTTTAGTTTTCTGTCAAACTGCACAAACGACTTCACAGCGTCGAAATTTCGAGAACAATGCAGTGACGTCATAGAATAAACCAACAACCGATACTTGTTACGATTACGACATCTCAATTTCGGGATTTAGCGATAAATAACAAAACTAAAACATTTACAGTTCTGTTCACCATCATTTCCAGTTTTCCAACCAGCATAACACAAAAATGGTACAAGAATACAGCTTTGAATGATAAAAACGAAATCTGGACCACTCATGACAACTCACCCAGTGGTCTATGGGAGGTAAATGTTGTCTGGAAATCTGTCTGGTCCAATGAGTTATCCCCCTTACTCACACGTTTAAACTGACAGTGCTACAGTACCACTTTCTCGAAGGCTGTCCACAGATCAGGGTCTAGGGTGAAGCTTCGAGTGGGGTCCTGGCAATGTTCCACGCGTGCGAAGATGGCGTCCTCTTTGTGGATGAGCTTCCCGTCGAGTTCACCGCACAACACCCGTTTAAATTTGGTCCAGTCGTCACGGTGTAGATGTGGACTCCGGGCCCGACCAGCAGACATCCCGGTCTTCCACAATGGTGACTTTATCCTGATAGACGTGCAAACCCACCTCGGGTGTAATGGAAAGGACGGCTCACAGAACTCGTGACATGTCGGAGCAAATGACGCGCGATGAATGTCGCACATTGTTACTAACTCCCGTATTTATACCCATCATGGGGTGACCTTTGGGTCATCACGTCATCCCGGGCATGATGGGAAATACCCGTTCGCCTTTGACCCGGAAATGCCCTTTGATCCGGAAATGACCTTTGACACGGGGATAACCTTTGACCCGGAAATGCCCTTTGATCCGGATGTGATGTCATCCGTGACGTCATCGCCGCGTCACGTCATCACCCTCATCCTCAATACTCGGGAATTTACGCTTTATATACTACTATCGTGAGAGGTTCGGACTTCCAATTTATTGCGTTGTATGAGTAATTTTTTGTCACTTCTAAATGCAAATACAAATGTAGAACAATTTTTGTTCCACCTACAACGACTTTTGATATTTCTGACCAGTCGTTTGGACAGAAACCCATACTGTAAGGAGCGCCATCTCTGGGCGACCTATTCTCAATCTGAACTTTCTCCATTCAAACTCTTGTCTGGACTCCGGTGACGGATTCTGTTCTAACATACTAACATTTTTGGTTCGATGAAGAAGCCATCAAGCATGAAGCGCCGTTTGTCACTTTCTGATTTAATCTATTTATTTATAAATATCTGGTATTTATAAGCCAGTTATATAAATCCGTTAAACATGAAGGTGAAATAAACCCTAGTTTTAGTAAATTCAAATCCTATATCAGCGAAAATAATGCGTGAAAGATTTATAAATACCTATTTTCGATCGCTAGATATATATATATCTCTAGTAACGTTATTTTTTGGATATAAATTTCTTCAATATATATATATATTATATATATATATATATATATATACATATTGTAATTTATGTGACGTGTTCAAGACGTAAACGTGAAGATATAATGGTTTGGTTTGGTTTGGTTTGATTGGGCACTCCATCGTATTACAATGGGCACAGGTCATACAGAGTATGCCGTGCAACCCGTTCCCCCACACCGCCCTACAAATGCTCCCTCCTACCAATGACGCATAGCCATCGGTAATTCCCCATTATATCTTCTTTACATCTGTATCCATATCATCTAATGTTGATCAGATCCCATACAGAGTATGCCGTGCAGCGCGTTCCTCCACACCACCCTACAATTGCTCCCTCATACCAATGACGCATAGCCATGGTAATTCCCCATTATATCTTCTTTACATCTGTATCCATATCATCTAATGTTGATCAGGTCCCATACAGAGTATGCCGTGCAGCGCGTTTCCCCACACTGCCCTACACATGCTCCCTCATACACGTACCAATGACGCTTAGCCATCGGTAATTCCCCATTATATCTTCTTTACATCTGTATCCATATCATCTAATGTTGATCAGGTCCCATACATAGTATGCCGTGCAACGCGTTCCCCCACACCGCCCTACACATGCTCCCTCATACCAATGACGCATAGCCATGGTAATTCCCCATTATATCTTCTTTACATCTGTATCCATATCATCTAATGTTGATCAGGTCCCATACAGAGTATGCCGTGCAGCCCGTTCCCCCACACCGCCCTACACATGCTCCCTCATACATGTACCAATGACGCATAGCCATCGGTAATTCCCTATTATATCTTCTTTACATCTGTATCCATATCATCTAATGTTGATCAGGTCCCATACAGAGTATGCCGTGCAGCGCGTTCCCCCACACCGCCCTACAATTGCTCCCTCATACCAATGACGCATAGCCATGGTAATTCCCGATTATATCTTCTTTACATCTGTATCCATATCATCTAATGTTGATCAGGTCCCATACAGAGTATGCCGTGCAGCGCGTTTCCCCACACCGCCCTACAATTGCTCCCTCATACATGTACCAATGACGCATAGCCATCGGTAATTCCCCATTATATCTTCTTTACATCTGTATCCATATCATCTAATGTTGATCAGGTCCCATACAGAGTATGCCGTGCAGCGCGTTCCCCCACACCGCCCTACAATTGCTCCCTCATACCAATGACGCATAGCCATGGTAATTCCCCATTATATCTTCTTTACATCTGTATCCATATCATCTAATGTTGATCAGGTCCCATACAGAGTATGCCGTGCAGCGCGTTTCCCCACACTGCCCTACACATGCTCCCTCATACACGTACCAATGACGCTTAGCCATCGGTAATTCCCCATTATATCTTCTTTACATCTGTATCCATATCATCTAATGTTGATCAGGTCCCATACATAGTATGCCGTGCAACGCGTTCCCCCACACCGCCCTACACATGCTCCCTCATACCAATGACGCATAGCCATGGTAATTCCCCATTATATCTTCTTTACATCTGTATCCATATCATCTAATGTTGATCAGGTCCCATACAGAGTATGCCGTGCAGCCCGTTCCCCCACACCGCCCTACACATGCTCCCTCATACATGTACCAATGACGCATAGCCATCGGTAATTCCCCGTTATATCTTCTTTACATCTGTATCCATATCATCTAATGTTGATCAGGTCCCATACAGAGTATGCCGTGCAGCGCGTTCCCCCACACCGCCCTACACATGCTCCCTCATACATGTACCAATGACGCATAGCCATCGGTAATTCCCCATTATATCTTCTTTACATCTGTATCCATATCATCTAATGTTGATCAGGTCCCATACAGAGTATGCCGTGCAGCGCGTTCCCCCACACCGCCCTACACATGCTCCCTCATACATGTACCAATGACGCATAGCCATCGGTAATTCCCCATTATATCTTCTTTACATCTGTATCCATATCATCTAATGTTGATCAGGTCCCATACAGAGTATGCCCTGCAACGCGTTCCCCCACACCGCCCTACACATGCTCCCTCATACCAATGACGCATAGCCATCAGTAATTCCCCATTATATCTTCTTTGCATATATATCCATATCATCTAACCTTGATCTTTCTTCCCTCTATTTCTCTTAATCATCTCTATATATTCACCAATTATTTCTCTTCATTTTCCCCAATAAAATGCCCCGATATGTCCCATCATTTTGCCTATTCCAGAAATCATACATCCAGTGTCATGGAAATTTCACCCATTATTTCACATTTTCTCATAATATCCCACTATTTTTCCCTTATACAGAGTATGCCGTGCAACGCGTTCCCCCACACCGCCCTACACCTGCTCCCTCATACCAATGACGCATAGCCATGGTAATTCCCCATTGTAACTTTTTTACATCTGTATCCATATCATCTAACCTTTATCAGGTCCCCAGTCTTACCTCTATTTCTCTTAATCATCTCTATATATTCATCAATTATTCCACCCATTTCTCTTCATTTTCTCCAATAAAATACCCCAATATTTCCCGTCATTTTGCCTATTTCCGGAGATCATCAATCCAATGACATGTAAATAACACCCAGTATTTCTCATTTTCCTCAATGCAATATACCACTATTTTCCTTTCACTGTGCATATTCACTCAATGTCATAAAATACCATGCTTTATATACGCTTGTGCTTTCCCCAAGTATTTTCACTTGTTATTCTCTATCATCCCATTAAATTCCCTCATTGTGCATATTCACACTCATGCTTCCCTCTATCTTCTGTGATCAACTCTCTTAATTTTCCCTTATTTTCCCCGATCAAATATGCCCGGATATACCCTCGTGCCCATTCCCGCAGGATAATATAATCCAATGCCATAGCTTCCATCATCCAGCATTCCCAGACCAGGCTGTGTGCATGTATGTTCCCTTGTGTCAATGGTAAATACCTTTCAACCTAAACTGTAGCCAGCCGGGCTAAATCTACACTCAGATGACCTTAGGATGGAATGTTTTCCTGTATAATGACCAACTCTGTGTCCAGTCCAGGACACTAATTCCCAGCAGATTGTGAGGACAGATTTATTGCTTCAGTAGCCTGTTGATCATGTTAATGGGGAAAGCAGATATACATGCTGGGGGCCAAACCACTGGCCCACCCCTGGGAAAGGCAAAACGCCACTATCTCAAAGGGTTTTGTCTCTTGTGATGTGAACTGAACTTTTCACTCAAGATGTAAGAGGCACCAGTTTGACCATAAAATCACTCCCAAGTTTTAACGACTTCCTCCTCTTGAAGCAAATCAAGATATCAGCCCTTTTGATATGTGAAGGTCTACATTTCCCAAATTCCTACCAGATATCTACTCAGTCAATATACCTTCACCTCGAGGATGAATCAATTTCTACATCAATATCAGATACAATTTGATTTCTATTCTAATCTTCTAATTATAATACACTAGGGTTGTGACCGGATACCAGTGTAGATGTGTCTGTGACCTCTACGTATAATAAAAGTAACGATTTTTGGGTCTGAGTTGCCGAATAGTTGTCACGGGTTAACCGAACATGTAATGTGCAGCTATCGACTTCTTTGATGATAAGTGGTTACAGCTATTTTTGCTCGTGCATAACAGCCCGATATCTGAGATGATGACGATGGATTACCTCCCTTGATCAGTCAATCTTTTGTACACTCGCTCTGCACAACATCAATGTTTACACACCTGATCTCGGAAAGCAAGACCTGTTTGTTGTACTAGATTCCTTAGAGTATCCCATTGGTAGGACCCAATTCCATATATAGGGTACCAGTACCAGGTAAACGATCGGTAGCTATTTTCGGTATTCAGATGCTGATGAACCAGTTACATTCCTTCGGTTGATGGAGTTGTCGTTTATTTGCATACTAATTTGTTGTGACAAGTCATGGATGGCTGATGAGGAGGACCTATCACTATCAACTTATCGCTTTCTCAAGTTTCTTTCCATGATACAGTATGGTTACATGTAACAACTCCCAAGTCATGAATAAAGTGTAACAAAATCAATTGTCTTTATTCTTTTGTTATAGCATGCCCTAAATTTCAATATATCGCAGTAATAACCACAGTAATATGGTATGGATATCCTATGCTAGGCAGTGATTCCTTCCATGGTGTGCAGCTTGTTTAATAATACCACATAGCCCTGCATACATGGGTGAGAGAGGCAGTATGAGATAACATTGCTTCAGGTTGTAGCCCCATAAGACCCACTATGATTGCCTGTATATATCCCAATCACAATACATACTAGTATATAGGCCACATGTTATTCTTATGGGCCATATATAATTCCATATATGATTTATTGTTGTAATATGGCTCGTAATGGGTAAATTCCAGGATCCATGTTAAATGGTCCATCCGTACCTGAAGAGAAGTGGGAGCAAACTGACTGACACTGCCTCTCTGCACCCGTATTTATAAACAAAAGTCATGTGACATCCGTTATCCAATCAAAAGCGAGAACCTTCGCCTAGGCGAAAACTGAGTGGAACTACTTCAAAGTTTAACATCAATTATATAATTAACCAACAGGTAATGAGAGGAGCTTATAGCAAATATAAGGAGCGTTTTTCTCATAAATTTACCAGATACATTTAATATTTACAAGAAAAGTCACAATAAAAACCGCTCCGACTGTTTTGACATTAATAGCAACACGGTAGCTACAGATAGTGGTGGGCCATACTGTTCATGCAAGTTCTTTCACTGTTTACATATAGAAATATGATTTAATTCTGTGGCTCTCATATTGCGCCGAGGAGCGTTTTTACAGTAGAATATCATACCATAAAAATTATACTTCAGTCCATTTAACGAAGTGTTATTGCAAAGTTGACAGCAGTCGAAATTTCCGTACAGTTCCCGCTACGCGAGTAGGGAAAAACCACAAAAAATAGTGCATGCATTTTCTGCTGCAAACTTACAATTTCCATGTCATATAATTCCACATTAATTATAAAATACAAGAGAACATATAGTTACAGTAAAATATGTCAATAAACACAGAGCTTGATGCTCAAACAGAAAAATATAACACTGGGGTCATCATGACCGTAAACTTGTCGAAGGTCTGACAGACCGGCAAAAACAACATGGCCACACGGGCGAGGGGAAGGCGGAATCGAACAGTTTATGCCACAGCAGTTTGAGAAATCAAATACAGGCACTACATACAAAGTCACATCAGGTATTTAAATTGTAAATTGTCCAATTCGGGAAGTCACAATCGAGGTAGTTTTATGTCTCTATTAGCAGTTATTTTAACACACGCGAAGAGCACAAGTTGCAACAACAGCTTGCAATTCAAGAATGTGTATGGAAGTGTCAATCAACACAGATTTCAGTCGCACCTATTACACTCCCCACAACTTAATTTCAAGGAACTCTCCTGAGTTCCGCCACCTACATTACATGTACATTTAGAGTTCAAATATAGATAATTGTGATAGGCTCCTCCTTGGACACTGGGGATTCCACCACTTCCTTAATTTGACTCCACCCTTTCTCCCATTCCGACAGGGACCGAGAAGGATGGGGACACAATTTAACCCACTCACGAATCATTCTGTTTGCTTCAAGAGACTCTGGTGAGTTACGTCGAGGAGATGGAAATAATTGACTGTAATCTTCTGGATCTAATGTTAGCCAGAAGCCATTTCTCCCAAAGAAGCCCGCTGGTAAACGATGGTGTGCACTCCGGTGCTTAAGTGTGTTAACAGGTCAGCTATTCGCCTTTCTTTTCTCTCCCTATCAACACACAAAGGACAGATAATCTTGAGTTTCCCATGCGTCACTGACTGCAGATGCTCTTTAAGAGTTTTTTTTGTTCTGAAATCCAGGTCACAGTATGTACATTTGAAGCTGTTAGAAGCCATTCTGCAAGTACAAAAAGCAAGTCATATAGTTGTCATGCCATAGTCATGCATAAGACCACACCAATATTACCCCCACGTAAGTATGTTCAGTATTATTTCTCGATACACTGCACTTCATGTTAGGAATCCTGAATACTATAGGGTTTCCCTAAATCCAACATTAGATAATAATTAGGGATATTAGCTACCCGTTCATCAGTTAGAAACATTTCGGACTTATTTGCACCAAGCAAATGACCCTCCAAAATTTACTTCCCCAAAAAGTACTTAGGATGCGATATACCATGCATGTCAGACCTAGGTTGGCCAGACCCACTCTGACCCTGCATAACTGTAGTCACCCCCAAGGTTCTGCAGTTCCTCAGATATATGCTACCCATTAGGTCAACCTCCAATCTTCCATTACCCCTACTGATTCACTGTTGCTACCCGTTTCCACTATAGTAATTCATACCCCTATTTAGTCCTCAAATTCCTTCAGTTATCTACCCCAAGTTGGAGTTTTCTCTCCCTTGTACTCCATTAGGCGATCGATATGAAATGCTATGGGCTGCTGTCTAGGCGTTTTCTTCACCAGGTAAGTCAGATCATCAATTTTCTTTATGACGACATAAGGTCCTTTCCATCGTCAGGTAAGTTTTGAACACACACCTATTTTCCTTACAGGGTAGTATAACCACACAGCTTGCCCTGCTTGGAATGCCCGTTTCTTGGACTTTGTGTCGTAATGATTCTTCTGATATTCTGCTTTCTTTTTCAGCATCACCCCGGGCTATTTCATGTGCCCTCTGTAGACTTCGATGAAGCTCCGCCGCATACCGTTCCGGATCAATCTGATGATCATCCTGTGGTGTCTGTACAATGGCTTGAAGAGGGATGACTACCTCTCTCCCATATACCATCATATTGGGTGACTTCTTTGTACTAGCATGTTCCAATGCACTTTTCGCCATCATAACCTGTGGGAGAAATTCATCCCAACGACGTTGCTCTTTCTCGCAATACATCGTCAGCATATCTCCCACAGTCCGATTAAATCTTTCAACGGTCCCATTTGCTTGAGGCCGCATGCTGGTTGTCTGTGCTTTTTCAATTTGTAGAAGTTCACACACTTCCTTGAAGAGGTTGGACAAAAAGTTTGTCCCATGGTCTGAATAAACCTGTAAGGGTGTGCCAAACCTACATATGAAGTTGTCCACCAAGGCCTTAGCTACGGTTACAGCCTCCTGATCTGGCATTGGGACAGCTTCCGTCCACTTTGTGAATCCATCCACAATTACCAGTAGATGTCTGTTACCAATATTTGTTACCGGCAGATTGGCCAGAATGTCCAAAGATACCCTCTCCATGGGTTCGCCAACAAGGTACTGACCCAATGGTGCTCGCCCAACATTTCGGGGTGTTTTCCTAGCAGTACACTTGTCGCATTTAATACAGTATTCCTCTGCATCATGTTTCATGTTAGGCCAGTAGAAGGCCTGTCCAATTCGGCTCTTATCCACCTTAAGATGACCAGCAGTGGGAATGTCGTGATAATATTTGAGTACGTCCTCTCTGAGTGGCTGAGGAACTATCAACTGATATAGGGTCTTCCCATTGTCATCCATCCAATAACGATGTAACATGCCACCGACCATCTTCAGGCGGTCCCATTGACGCCAAAGCGTTTTGACAGAACTAGATAGGTGTGATATCATGGACCATTTGGGTCGATCTTTTCCTTCTTCCAGAGGAATCAAAATGGGCCCAATATTGCTGTCTTCTATCTGCTTTTGTCTCACTTCACTTGCCTTCCACCCATCAAGTATGGCCATTGTGTCCTTAAGTCCATCAATCATTGGTTTTTGGCTCCTTGTGACCACCATAGCTTGTCCTACACTACTAGCGCTAGTAGTTTCATCATCAGATTTAATGCTATCGTCGGTCACGTGACATGGATTTTCCTCCATTTCCTCATTGATTTGTTGTTGTTTGGTACACACTTTACATGGCCTCCTAGACAGTGCATCCGCATTCGCATGACTACGCCCTGATCTGTGTGTTACTTCTAAGTCTAAGCCTAATATTTCCAGCCATCTGGCTGTCTGACCAGTGGGCTGTTTGAGGTTTTTCATCCAGCTCACAGCTGCGTTATCCGTTCTCAGTAAGATTTTCTGCCCATATAGGTATGGATGGAATTGTTTGAGTGCTGACACGACAGCGAGAAGTTCTTTTCTCGTGACACAATAGACACGTTCGTGCTTATTTAAGGATCGACTCCTGTATGCTATGACCCGCTCTTTCCCGTCATGTTCCTGAGACAATACTGCTCCTGTTTCCATATTGCTAGCATCAGTGTCCACGGTGAATGGTTTATTTGGAACTGGATATGCAAGAACGGGTGGAGTTGATAATGGTTCCTTAAGTTTGTTGAAGGATTGTTCACACTCGGCATTCCAGTTAAATTTAGCTCCCTTTTCCGTAAGTTTGTGGCGTGGCCTCACCATTTCAGCAAAATGACATACAAAGCGGCGATAATACGAGCATAATCCCAAAAGCTTCTGACTTGCTTTACGTTTTGAGGTTGGGGCCACTCTTGTACTGCAGACAGTTTATCGGGGTCAGTTTGAACTCCATCATGGGAAACGATATGCCCGAGAAATTTGGTTGAAACTTGAAATAGAATACACTTTGAGGGTTTCAGCTTTAAATTGGCTTCCTGTAACCGTTGTAAGACCCGCTCTGATCTCTCTAAAGCTTGGGCAAAAGTATCGCTCGGGATTAAAATATCATCGATGTAAAGAATCAATTCCTCCCATTGTAACCCACGAAGGACGTCCTCCATGAGTCTTTCGAAGGTGGAGGGGGCATTTGCCAAACCAAATGGCATGACAGTGACATTAAACAAGCCTTGTCTCTTCGAAAAGGCTGTCTTTTGCTTGTCTTCATCTAAAGGGATTTGCCAAAAACCTGTCTGTAGGTCGAGCGAGCTAAACCATCTAGCTCCGGAGAGAATCCAAACATTCATCGATCCTAGGCAGAGGATATGCATCTTCTAAAATCACAGCAGAATCTGGTGTACTATAGGCGAAGCCCAGGCACTGGTTGATGGTTCAATAACACCGCGTTCCTTCATTTTCTCAATCTCCTCTTTCTCAATGGCATGTTTTCCTAATGGGAGTCGCCTGAGCGGTTGCCTTATCAGCGCTGTATTTCCGGTATTTATCTTATGTTTTACTCTGTTAGTACAGCCAAGATCATTTGATGATTTTGCAAATACCGATTGATACTTGATCAGGAGTTTTGCTAGCTGACTTTGTTCAGAAGTAGATAGATGAGTGGAACTTCGAGCCATAAGGTCCTGTAAATGCTCTGTTAAAAGTTTCACTCTGAGTAGATTGTTAAAAGTTTCACTCTGAGTAGATTGATCAGTCTCACTGGTTGCTGCACAATGTGACCCACTTGTACCCTCAACCTCGTGAAGAGATTCACACGTCCCAAGTCTCATTCCCGGATATAGGGTAACATCCTCCCTATTATGATTGATAAGCTGTAATGACAAGTCTGATGACCGTGTATCCACTATCCCATTCACCAATCGGACACCTTTGTCTATAAGCAAATCTACAGAGGGTTCAACTATTCCAGAAGTAGCCAAACATTCACTCTTAGGTACGAGTACAGGTATCCATCCCACAGAATTTCCAGGTACTGTAGTAGTATGCCTGACTTGCACAAGGCAGCTCATCTGGGCCTCTCCACCAATCCAACATGGTATGGAATTTCCTTCTATGTCTAATTCTAACCACTTGTAATCGATCCTCGATACATGTCGTAATAGGAAATCTTGGCCCAGTATCGCTGGTACAGTTATATCACAAACTACCATTTTGTGTGTGAACCTTTTACTTCCCAATCGTATACCGATATCAGCTGCACCATACAGATTCAATCTTTCTCCGTTAGCTCCCTGGATACTGCCTGACATAATCTGTAGCTCAGGATGTGATTCTGCTGGTATGCTGTTGAAGACTTCTGACGCTAGCAGCGTCTTAGTGGATCCACTGTCAACTAGTAAGTGTACTGATTCACTCAGTCCATCTATGATAGATGACACGAATAAGCCATTATCCCATTTGTCAATTTTATCGCCAAGTTGGCCCATTCGTATAGTGCTTCTTTGTCCGCTGGATACGTTATTTTCATCACTCTCTTTAACATGAGATTCTTCTAAACTGTTCGATTCAGGCCTCTCCCCACCCGTCTTTCTCCGGCCTACAAGTGAGACGGGTTCGCGTTTCCCTGTTGAGCTGGTTGACTCACAGGGGCAGCAGATGGCCGACTGTGTCTTTGCGGGAAAATTCTGCAGTAGTGATCGGAAGCGCCACAAATGTAACAGTTTCTATCTACCTGCCTGTAATTAGAAGGACGGCCGTTCCTATTCCGGTAACTGGAATTAGTGTTGCCTTTAAACTTCGACCCACTGCCACCTTCTAATTTTTCCAATCTCTGTAAGATAGATTGTACATCTTCCTTGTCAGCTTCACTTACTGTGGTATCCTTTTGCTTAGATTCACATTCTTGACCAGTTACCACCCTAACTGCTAACATTTTCTTTCTCTCTTTTTCCCCAACTAGTGCCTCGTAACGTTCAATAACGTCTACCGCATCAGAGACTGTCCTACAGGATTTATCAAAGCATCTACAGTTCATTTCCACTGAGACGCTCTTGTATAACTGATTGAGCGCCAAAGCCTCTTGTGCTCGAACCCCCGAGTAGTGGATATGCTTTCTGCGCCATTTGCCGTAAGTCGTCACCTAGAGCAGCCATAGATTCATCGACTCGACGAACCCTCCCCTCTAATTTAGTGATCCATTTGTTTTGTTGGCGACTGCTACCAAACCGTTCTTCTAGTCGGATAACCAAAATAGGAAAGCTACGTTTTTCATCCTCTGTGAGCCCAATATAAAAAGTTCTGGCTGGGCCTCTCGGACTCGCAGCCATAGCCCAAGTTCAGCGCAGTCCATAAAATGTGAGTAATACTCTTCCCAGTCATGTTTCCCGTCATACGGATCAGGCTTCATCTTTATTACTGTACTACGTTCACCACCCCTCCCTGGTGCATAGTCACCGGGACTGTTATCTGACCAAAAGTCACGTGGATGTGCCATTTCAGGTGCAGCTCGTCTATCACCAGCATGACCAGGGCGCCTATTAGGAACTGTGCGTTCATATATCTTTCCCTCCCCAATAGTGTCAGCATTATCGCCACCCTCAGATTGTACTGAATCCTGATATTCGTCGTCCGACGAATCAGGAACTTCCTTAGCAGCCTGATTTGTATTATCCCTTTGCTGTATCGTTAACACTAAGCCTGGACTGTCAGCCATAATGTAAATTGCCTCAATAATGAAATGCAAAGAAATTTTTCAAATGTTTCCAAGGTTACACTAGATATTTCACCAAGTCTTGATGGTTCGTATCACTGAATACTAAATTCTTATTAGTATCCCACTTCTGACACCATTGTAATATATGTGACGTGTTCAAGACGTAAACGTGAAGATATAATACCTAGGGTTGTGACCGGATACCAGTGTAGATGTGTCTGTGACGTATAATAAAAGTAACGATTTTTGGGTCTGAGTTGCCGAATAGTTGTCACGGGTTAACCGAACATGTAATGTGCAGCTATCGACTTCTTTGATGGTAAGTGGTTACAGCTATTTTTGCTC
This sequence comes from Hanleya hanleyi, assembly GCA_036873755.1. NCBI lineage: Eukaryota > Metazoa > Mollusca > Polyplacophora > Lepidopleurida > Hanleyidae > Hanleya > Hanleya hanleyi. Next base: position 46,279 of record JAVTVY010016218.1, read on the forward strand.
GTGCATAACAGCCCGATATCTGAGATGATGACGATGGATTACCTCCCTTGATCAGTCAATCTTTTGTACACTCGCTCTGCACAACATCAATGTTTACACACCTGATCTCGGAAAGCAAGACCTGTTTGTTGTACTAGATTCCTTAGAGTATCCCATTGGTAGGACCCAATTCTATGTATAGGGTACCAGTACCAGGTCAATGATCGGTAGGTATTTTCGGTATTCAGATGCTGATGAACCAGATACATCCCTCCGGTTGATGAAGTTGTCGTTTATTTGCATACTAATTTGTTGTGACAAGTCATGGATGGCTGATGAGGAGGACCTATCACTATCAACTTATCGCTTTCTCAAGTTTCTTTCCATGATACAGTATGGTTACCTGTAACAACTCCCAAGTCATGAATAAAGTGTAACAAAATCAACTGTCTTTATTCTTTTGTTATAGCATGCCCTAAATTTCAATATATCGCAGTAATAACCACAGTAATATGGTATGGATATCCTATGCTAGGCAGTGATTCCTTCCATGGTGTGCAGCTTGTTTAATAATACCACATAGCCCTGCATACATGGGTGAGAGAGGCAGTATGAGATAACATTGCTTCAGGTTGTAGCCCCATAAGACCCACTATGATTGCCTGTATATATCCCAATCACAATACATACTAGTATATAGGCCACATGTTATTCTTATGGGCCATATATAATTCCATATATGATTTATTGTTGTAATATGGCTCGTAATGGGTAAATTCCAGGACCCATGTTAAATGGTCCATCCGTACCTGAAGAGAACTGGGAGCAAACTGACACTGCCTCTCTGCACCCGTATTTATAAACAAAAGTCATGTGACATCCGTTATCCAATCAAAAGCGAGAACCTTCGCCTAGGCGAAAACTGAGTGGAACTACTTCAAAGTTTAACATCAATTATATAATTAACCAACAGGTAATGAGAGGAGCTTATAGCAAATATAAGGAGCGTTTTTCTCATAAATTTACCAGATACATTTAATATTTACAAGCAAAGTCACAATAAAAACCGCTCCGACTGTTTTGACATTTAGCAACACGGTAGCTACAGATAGTGGTGGGCCATACTGTTCATGCAAGTTCTTTCACTATTTACATATAGAAATATGATTTAATTCTGTGCTCTCATAGTGCGCCGAGGAGCGTTTTTACAGTAGAATATCATACCATAAAAATTATACTTACTTCAGTTCATTTAACGAAGTGTTGTTGCAAAGTTGACAGCAGTCGAAATTTCCGTACAGTTCCCGTTACGCGAGTAGGGAAAAACCACAAAAAATAGTGCATGCATTTTCTGCTGCAAACTTACAATTTCCATGTCATATAATTCCACATTAATTATAAAATACAAGAGAACATATAGTTACAGTAAAATATGTCAATACACAGAGCTTGATGCTCAAACACAAAAATATAACACTGGGGTCATCATGACCGTAAACTTGTCGAAGGTCTGACAGACCGGCAAAAACAACATGGCCACGGGCGAGGGGAAGGCGGAATCGAACAGTTTATACCACAGCAGTTTGAGAGATCAAATACAGACACTATATACAAAGTCACATCAGGTATTTAAATTGTAAATTGTCCAATTCGGGAAGTCACAATCAAGGTAGTTTTATGTCTCTATTAGCAGTTATTTTAACACACGCGAAGAGCACAAGTTGCAACAACAGCATGCAATTCAAGAAATTAGAATGTGTATGGAAGTGTCAATCAACACAGATTTCAGTCGCACCTATTACAATATATATATATTTATCCCGCGTCAGACAAAATCGTCCAATGAAAACGAGCGATCACGGTCACATGGTCGCCCGATATTTTTAGGTCAATCGCCGTCGATTGCAATTCGGGGTGGGTAACTAGGTTATCTTTCTTTACAGTAGCTCCTGTCTAAAAGCACTCGCGTCGAGCGGCGAGCGGCTCGCGTCGATTAGTCCTCGGGCTTCATTTTGACAACAAGTATTTGTAATAAAGGTTGAAAGGTGAGCTTCATCAGCTGTAGTTCTAAATTAGATAGCATTCATAAAGTGAACAGCTTGTATTTCATCGTAATCAGCGATGATCAACGCCAATGAATATAGCAAATGTGTGACTTTACAAACAGTGTTCGTGTTTTTCTTCGGGAGTAACAACAACATAGTGCCAAAGTTGTCACAACTAAGTATTTTATCACAGAATTTGCCTATGGATATTAGGGTCTTCAGTGGGATAAATTCGTTACCGTACACGGTTTGTCAGTGACCCAATACAAAAATATATGAGGTCAGTTAAATTTATGTTGGGCTCGGCTGACCCCATATATTTCTGTATTGAGTCACTGACAACCGTATAACTAATAATATCCTCGATCAACGATCACGTATTTATATATCCGACGTACCGTATCTTGCTGATATAGAAATATTTCAAAATGTGTTGGAGATTTATATATCCTGTCATCGCCAAAGTTCTGATATATACATCCTGAACTGAAGAAGTTGTGGATATATATATCCTAGTGAAACATGCTAATGAGCTGTGATACGTTTAACCCCAAAACCGCTGATGTCACCCGAAGCTCTCCAAGTCTTATCTTTACTGCGCTGGCACGTGTCATGGGTGGGCGAACACTGAACAGTCTTTCCACAGAGTCCGGGCCCGCTGTGTTGTAAACAGGCACTAATATGTGAACCATCTATCAATGTTATAGGAGAAGTTTCTTTAGGCAGTTCTTAACCGAAAACTGAAAGTTCATTTGTTTAAATTGTGGTTCACCGACGTTTTCAAAAGGACAAGAAGATGTAAAGGTAGCATGGCTTTTACCTGAGAAAAAACCCCTTGCTGTTACGTTTATGTTTGTGTCATTAGCACAGACAACAAAAAAATATAAGCCTACCGCAATATCAGTTCAGTCAATATGACGTAGGGGGCCTACTGCAATAGTCAGGCGACAAAATGTCGAAATTTGTGTTGGCCTTCTTATATATTTTAGTAGCAGTTTTCTAATATAATATCATTATGGCACCTTTACATATATTGAAAAACCCTATTAATTTGTATACAACCAAAAACCAAAACAGCCAAAAGTCATTTGAGAGGACAATCGATTAAGTCGACACTCCTGATTGAATATTTACAGATTATAATCTATGCATGAAGAGCAGTTTAAGTTAAGTTTCATAAAACATGCGGATAGAAAATCCATGCATGGACGTACAACATTAGTATACAAAGGCTATATTGAGCATTATTGACCTTTGGCCTCTGTGGGGGTCACGTGGGGGTGGGGAGGTCAAAGGTCAATGAGCGCACTTCAGCATGTACTGACCTGTATCCTCTCATCCCGTCCATCATCTGACCTTGGATCATGTTTAGACATGTTAGGGGATTCCTCCACGGTGATGCGGTCTGGCGGTGATGCGGTCTACTTCCGCGGACAGAAAGTAGTTCCAAATACGCTGGTTTTTGTGAGAATGTTCGGCAATCCTCAGGGGCGAGAAGAGTCCCTAGTGGACCGATTGGGTCGAGAACAGTGATTGAATGCATGTACTGACTTGTATCCAGCTCATTCATCCGGGTCCGTGTGACCTTGTTTTACACCCGGGGACTTGTCCTTCTGTGTTTTTCCATGTGTTACAGTGATGGAATGCATGTACTGTGTCTAGGGGTTTTCCATTCATACGGGTCCTTGTGCCCTTGTTTTACAGCCGGGGACTTGTCCATCCGGGTCCTTCGGTGTTTTTCCATGTGTTACAGTGATGGAATGCATGTACTGTATCTGGTTTTCTTCCATTCATCCGGGTCCTTGTGACCTTGTTTTACAGCCTGAGTCTGTATGATGCAACACCAAAGGTCAATGAGAGTCAACGAGTGCACTTGAGCATGTACTGACCTGTATCTCTCATCCCATCCATCTGTGTGCGCAGGTGTTCTGCGCAAGTGTGATGTCACAGCATACTGACTCACATTTAGTAGTATAAAAGTGCATTTCGAACCCTATTGAGCTTGCGGCGCAATGCTCACAGGATATCATAGTAAGAGTATATTGACTCACATTTAGTAGTATAAAAGTGCATTTCGAGCCCTATTGACCTTGCGGCGCAATGCGCAGAGGAAAGTATAGTAACAGTATATTGACTCACATTTAGTAGTATCAAAGTGCATTTCGAGCCCTATTGACCTTGCGGCGCACTGCGCAGAGGGGAGGTCACGTTGTGGTCACAGAGTATAGTAACAGTATAGTGACTCACAATTAGTAGTACAAAAGCGCATTTCGAGCCCTATTGACCTTGCGGCGCAATTCGCAGAGGATAGTATAGTAACAGTATATTGGCTCACATTTAGTAGTATAAAAGCGCATTTCGAGCCCTATTGACCTTGCGGCGCAATGCGCTGAGGATAGTATAGTAACAGTATATTGACTCTGATGCGGTCTGCCTCCGCGGTTTAGTAGTCCCAAATATGCGGGGAGCCGGGGGTCGATCCACCATACTATGCCTGGATGATTTGTACTGACCTTCAACATCCGGGGCCTTTTCAACATCCGGGTACCCTGGTTTTACATCCGGGTCCTCTTCAACACCCGGGTTGTTACATCCGGGGAACGCGGAACACGCGATGAGTGAATGAGTGAGTGAGTGAGGCGTGCCCAACGACCGTCTTAACGCATGGACGCACTAACGATGGTGAGTGAGTGAATGAGTGAGGGATTGAGTGAGTGAGTGAGTGGTCATATAAGGTTGTTTAGGAGTAGTATAGAAAGCAACAATTTTGGGGCCCCGAGCTCCGAGCTCCCGCCTGCCCCATCCCCGAGCTCCCAGCTCCTGACTACTCCATCCCCGAGCTCCGAGCTCCCGACTACCCCATCCCCGAGCTCCGAGCTCCCGACTACCTCATCCCCGAGATTCGAGCTCTTGCATATAAACACGACATGCATCTGTGAAAGCTTCATCACGATGGTGAGTGAGTGAGTGATTGAGTGAGGCATGCCCAATGCCCGTGAGGCGTGCCCAACGTCCGTCTTAATGCATGGACGCACTAACGATGGTGAGTGAGTGAGCCGGTGAAGCGTGCCCAACGCCCGTCTTAACGCATGGACGCACTAACGACGGTGAGTGAGTGAATGAGTGAGGGATTGAGTGAGTGAGTGAGTGGTCATATAAGGTTGTTTAGGAGTAGTATAGAAAGCAACAATTTTGGGGCCCCGAGCTCCGAGCTCCCGCCTGCCCCATCCCCGAGCTCCCAGCTCCTGACTACTCCATCCCCGAGCTCCGAGCTCCCGACTGCCCCATCCCCGAGCTCCGAGCTCCCGACTACCTCATCCCCGAGATTCGAGCTCTTGCATATAAACACGACATGCATCTGTGAAAGCTTCATCACGATGGGGAGTGAGTGAGTGATTGAGTGAGGCATGCCCAATGCCCGTGAGGCGTGCACAACGCCCGTCTTAACGCATGGACGCACTAACGTTGGTGAGTGAGTGTGTGAGTTAGGGAGTGAGTGAGTGAGCGGTCATATAAGGTCGTTTAGGAGTAGTAGGCAAAGTGGACATTTTGGGGGTGTGAAGGATGGTGTTTGGGGTAGAAATGGTCCAAATGCGTCGTGTGAAGTGGCATCTTGTAGCAACGCCCGCCAACGCCAAGCTCAACGCCAAGCTCAACGCCCTAGCATAACGCCTTGACGCCATGATATAGACCGGAAAGAGAACAACAACAACAAGGATGACAGATGAGAGAACAACAAGAACAACAACAAATTTTCATATAGTTTATTCTCCCCAATGTTACATCATACCCACGCTGGGGGAGCCGCGTTGGGTATGTTTACAATTCAAGAAGACTCTTGTCCAATCAGAGACGGTCATTTGGCGCTGTATCTGTCTTATTCGTTCTTGCCCATTAGATGTATTCTCGGCTGCTCTTGTCCAATCAGAAGCCAGGGAGTTCCATCTTTGCTCGGTGTGGCTTAAGCATCGTCGGGCAGTTCAGGATATTGTTCGGGCAGCATGTCCCGAAACAGTTGTTTGCGCATTCTGATCGTATTTTCCAGGGCCTCGGTGGGTGGTAACCCCATATCCTCTTCCAAGTGACGCTTGGTCTTCATGATGGACCTGTGCATAGGGTCGCCTTTCATTTCAAGCGGTAGTAAGGTATACTGTTCATAGATCGCCATGGCTGTTTTCCTGATGCAGGGGCGCATTTGGTTGTATTTTGTTGTGAGTTATCCTGTCCGGCGTCCTCGATCGCTGCAGCGATTGATAGCTGTATTGAGTATTGATAGCTGCTCTCACAATACGATCCCAGAAGGTAGGTTCTGTCTCACTTTCCTGGGATGTAGGCTGACTATCTGAGGTCAAGCTCTCCATATCACTAGATAGACTCTCAGCAATCTCTGTTTCGGTATCAGTCGCTGGACTCTCATCAGTCTCTGTATCTGCTTCTTGTGCCTCGGAGTCTTCAATTCCATGTATATTTTTGTCGTGTCGCATCATATCGTAACGTCTGGTGAACGTGCATTCGCACTCAGAGCAAGTATAAGCCATGTTGACGGTTGAACGTCGATTGTGCGTGTTTTAAGAATACACTTGCTTCTATAGACAGTAACGCCCGTCAACGCTTAGCTTAACGCCCTGGTGAACTAGCTCAGAAGCTCTGATTTTCATGGAATTGCCACCAATACATCGAAATGCAGTGACGCCCGTCGTTACGCCTTAACGCCCGTCTCAACGCCCGTCAACGCCCGTCAACGCCCGTCGTTACGCCTTAACGCCCGTCTCAATGCCGTAACGCCCTATCGTTACACCGGGGGGTTTTGGGCTAATTCACCAGGGCGTTGAAGCGTTGAGCTTGGCATTGGCGGGCGTTGCTACAAGATGCCACTTCACACGACGCATTCGGACCAAGGATGGTCCATTTCTACCCCAAACACCTTCCCTCACACCCCCAAATGTCCACTTTGCCTACTACTCCTAAACGACCTTATAGGACCGCTCACTCACTCATTCCCTAACTGACACACTCCCTCACCATCGTTAGTGCGTCCATGCGTTGAGACGGGCGTTGTGCACGCCTCACGGGCGTTGGGCATGACTCACTCACTCACTCACTCACTCACTCACTCACACTCACTAATTCACTCACTCACTCACTCACCATCGTTAGTGCGTCCATGCTTGAAGACGGGCGTTGGGCATGCCTCACGGGCGTTCGGCACGCCTCACTCACTCACTCACTCACTCACTCACTCACCGTCGTTAGCGTTAGTGCGTCCATGCGTTAAGACGGGCGTTGTGCACGCCTCACGGGCGTTTGGCACTCACTCACTCACTCACTCACTCACTCACCATCGTGATGAAGCTTTCACAGATGCATGTCGTGTTTATATGCAAGAGCTCGGAGCTCGGGGATGAGGTAGCCGGGAGCTCGGAGCTCGGGGATGGGGTAGTCTGGAGCTCGGAGCTCGGGGATAGAGTAGTCGGAGCTCAGAGCTCGGGGATGGGGCAGGCGGAAGCTCGAAGCTCGGGGCACCGAAATGGCTGCTTTATATACTACACCTAAACGACCTTATATGATCACTCACTCACTCACTCACCATCGTGATGAAGATTTCACAGATGCATGTCGTGTTTATATGCAAGAGCTCGGATCTCGGGGATGAGGTAGCCGGGAGCTCGGAGCTCGGGGATGGGGTAATCGGGAGCTCAGAGCTCTGGGATGGAGTAGTCGAGAGCTCGGGGATGGGGCAGGCGGGAGCTCGGAGCTCGGGGCCCCTAAATTGTTGCTTTCTATACTACGCCTAAACGACCTTATATGACCACTCACTCACTCACCATCGTTAGTGCGTCCATGCGTTAAGACGGGCGTTGGGCACGCCTCACGGGCGTTGGACACGCCTCACTCACTCATTCACTCATCGCGTGTTCCACGGTGCCCGTATGTAACAATTCAGATGTTGAAGAGGACCCGGATGTAAAGCCAGGGTACTCGGATGTTGAAAAGGCCCCGGATGTTGAAGATCAGTACAATTCATCCACGCATAGTATGGTGGATCGACCCCCCAGCTCCCCGCGTATTTGGGACTACTAAACCGCGAGTCAATATACTGTTACTATACTATCCTCTGCGCATTGCGCCTCAAGGTTAGTAGGGCTCGAAATGCGCTTTTATACTACTAAATGTTAGTCAATATACTGTTACTATACTATCCTCTGCGCATTGTGCCGCAAGGTCAATGGGGTTCGAAATGCACTTTTATACTATTAAATGTGAGTCAATATACTGTTACTATACCATCCTCTGCGCATTGCGCGGCAAGGTCAATAGGGCTCGAAATGCGCTTTTATACGACTATATGTGAGTCAATATACTGTTACTATACTCTGTGACCGCCACGTGACCTCCCCTCTGCGCATTGCGCCGCAAGGTCAATAGGGCTTGAAATGCACTTTTATACTACTAAATGTGAGTCAATATACTGTTACTATACTTTCCTCTGCGCATTGCGCCGGAAGGTCAATAGGGCTCGAAATGCGCTTTTATACTAGTAAATGTGAGTAATATACTGTTACTATACTATCCTGTGGGCATTGCGCCGCAAGGTCAATAGGGCTCGAAATGCGCTTTTATACTACTAAATGTGAGTCAATATGCTGTGGCGTCACACTTGCGCAGAACACCTGCGCACACAGATGGATGGGACGAGAGGATACAGGTCAGTACATGCTCAAGTGCACTCATTGACTCTCATTAACCTTTGGTGTTGCACCATACAGACTCAGGCTGTAAAACAAGGTCACAAGGACCCGGATGAATGGGAAAAAACCCAGATACAGTACATGCATTCCATCACTGTAACACATGTAAAAACACCGAAGGACCCGGATGGACAAGTCCCTGGCTGTAAAACAAGGTCACAAGGACCCGGATGAATGGAAAAATCCCAGATACAGAACATGCATTCCATTACTGTAACACATGGAAAAACACCGAAGGACCCGGATGGACAAGTCCCCGTGTGTAAAACAAGGTCACAAGGACCCGGATGAATGTCAGTACATACATTCAATCACTGTTCTCGACCCAATCGGTCCACTAGGGACCCCTCTCGCCCCTGAAGATTGCCGAACATTCTCACGAAAACCCGCGTATTTGGGACTAATTTCTGTCCGCGGAAGCAGACCGCATCACCGCCAGACCGCATCACCGTGGAGGAATCCCCCAACATGTCTAAACATGATCCAAGGTCAGATGATGGACGGGATGAGAGGATACAGGTCAGTACATGCTCAAGTGCACTCATTGACCTTTGACATCCCCACCTCCACGTGATGTCCACAGAGACCAAAGGTCAATAATGCTCAATATAGCTTTTGTATACTACTTACAAGGCTAACAGCAGAAGGAGTTTTCTAGGTTGATAAAATTCTATAATAATTCAATCACCAAATACAAAATTCAAATCAGTCGTCCAATAAATTTGTTAATCCTCTAGACTCATTGAAATAACCAAGAAATAACGGTTCATCTGCTTGATTTCTGGCCATTTTGTCAACTTGCTGTTCTAATAAATTTTATCACGCCCCGATAGGCCGGGAGCCCGTGCGAGATAAGGGGCCTAGAATTAGCTCCGGTTTGCACCTCGAGCTGACCAATTTCTGAACCTGCAGTCTTCAAGAGTAGGGTATGTGGGTTAGCCCAGGGGTGGCATCCGAAGATTCGTGTGGGCATAAACTAGCTACAGTGAGATTTTGCCGAAAGCAAAATTGTGGGGATATTGTGGGGGTAGGGGAACGTATAATCATTTTTTTGTCCCCCGCCGCAACGCGGCCGGGGACTTTAAAATGGTTCTTGCTTCTATGTGTCCATGCATGCACGGACATGTCCGTGCAAATACTTCGTAAGCAATAACTTCTAAATGCTTTGTCGGATTCCTCCGAAATTTGGCATCTGCATTCTTTGCGACAAGAGGTCTCTTGGTATTACGTTTCAGCAAGATCCGCCTGTAGGTGGCGCCACTGGGGTCTTGCTTCTATGTGTCCGTGTCCGTGCAAATACTTCGTAAGCAATAACTTCTAAATGCTTTGTCGGATTCCTCCGAAATTTGGCATCTGCATTCTTTGCGACAAGACGTCTGTTGGTATTACGTTTCAGCAAGATCCGCCTGTAGGTGGCGCCACTGGGTCTTGTTCCAATCTTTAGTGGATGTTCGTGCAAATGCTTCATAAGCGATAACTCCTAACTGCTTTGTCGGATTCCTCCGAAATTTGGCATCTGCATTCTTTGCGACAAGACGTCTGTTGGTATTACGTTTCAGCAAGATCCGCCTGTAGGTGGCGCCACTGGGTCTTGTTCCAATATTTAGTGCATGTCCGTGCAAATACTGCGTAAGCGATAACTCCTAAATGCTTTGTCGGATTCCTCCGAAATTTGGCATCTGCATTCTTTGCGACAAGACGTCGCTGGTATTACGTTTCAGCAAGATCCGCCTGTAGGTGGCACCACTGGGTCTTGTTCCAATCTTTAATGCATGTCCGTTCATGTTTGTTCAAATCCTTCGCGAGCGATAACTTTCGAACAATTTGTCGGATTTCTTTGAAATTTGGTAAATGCATTCCCTGCGACAAAACACCGTTGGTGGTGCGTTTCAGCAAAATCCACCCGGAGGTGGCGCCACTAGAGTTCATTCCATTATTCCATGCTGCAAGTGATAACTTAGAAACACTTGGTCGAATTTCTTTGAAATATCCTACATATGTACCTTTCTGGGTAACATGAGAAACGTTGCGGCTCATCGGATTCTTCTCAAATTTGGCATGCATTTACCATGCCAGGAGCTGTTGCTTGGGATTGCCTTTCGCTCACTTGCACTCACAGGTGGCGCCACCTGGTGGCAACATCACAAATTCGTTTCCGGGTAATAACTTGAGAACTGACCATCGGATTCTTCTCAAATTTTGTATGAATGTACCGTGACATAAGATGTCGCTTGATAATGCATTTCACTGACTTGCGCCTAGAGGTGGCGTCACCTGGTGTCAAAATCTAAATTTGGTTTCTGGGCAATAACTTGAGGACCCTCATCGGATTCTTCTCAAATTTGGTATGCAGATGCCCCCACGATACCATGTTCCTTGGGATTATATTTTTCCCGCTTCTGCCTACAGGTGGCGTCTCCTGGTGGAAAAATTTGTTTCCGGGCAATAATTTGGCAACTGCTCATCAGATTATTCTCAAATTTTGTATTCATATGTGACCCACCCCAAATAACATGAACACCGGTGTGCATCTAGTACCGGCAATAACTTAAGGACCCCTCTTCAGAGTCTCAAAGTTCATATGCCGATACCATGACATGAGATGTCATTTGGGATTGTGTTTTGCCTGCTTGCACCTACAGGTGGTGACTCCTTGTGGCAAAGTCTAAATTTGGTTTCTGGGCAATAGGTTGAGGATGCCTTCATATTCTTGTCAAATTTAGTTTGCAGATAATATGCCATGAGTTGTCTCTTGGGGTTGCATTTCGGTTACATAATTTTCATGCTACATGGTAAAGAAAATATATTACAGTAGCAATCAACATTCAGTCAGCCATTCGGAGTTGATCTCAAAACCTGGGAAGGTGGAAAGACCCCTCTGCTTCTTACGCCTGTGAAGTAGCTGTTGCCATCCTCATGAATATCTTCTGAAACCGACAGCGCTTATAAATATTGCTGCCATTTTGGCGGGGGACCTAGCATCCTCTGGCTGCTTGTTATAATTGGAAGAAGCAAAACAATAGATGTTATACACCAAATTAAATCTCATGCATTCCGCTAAAGAATAAAAATAATGCCAAAAATTTAGAAAAAATTTCGACGTCACAATGACGTCATAATTACCCTATGTGTGCTGTGGAAGGGGACAACTTGGCCCCCACTAATCTATTTGACCTATATACAGAAATAGAAAGGAATTATGAATAGAAACTTTCTTACATCATACTTTGTCCTACTGGGGTCATTTTAAGTCATGGTGCAGAATCCTAGTGGCAAAGGATCATTAGCATTCGAAAGGGGTGTTGAAAATTTTCGGCCAGATTTTAGCATTTCTTCACCAAAAAGCTCATGGAATCAATTTAGTTTTTCGGGAATAATGTTTTTCTGCCTCCAGAAATATTGGTGGGAGAAATGGTTAGAAATCCTGAAAATCAGCGTTATAATCGACCACAAGTACCTTCCAAGAAAGTGATGCCATCGGAGCAGCCAAATTAGTTTGTTTTCATTTTCTGTTGGAGCTTTCAAATCTTGCGTTAGGCGACAGATCAGTCACTTTCTTTAGTTTAACCGCACATTTATTGCAACTTGATTGACCGATGTTTGATATTCAGAAACATGTGTAAGATACATGTATCAAGCTCATTGTGAATCTGGTGCATGGAAATCGCTAAAATTAGAAAAATGCAATCTAGGTACAAAATCTAATCATAGCATCAAAATTCTCTCTCAATCGCTGTAGAAAGATTGTTCAAGAACGATCAAAGAGAAGGCACCAACAGTTCAATTTATGTAAAAGACTTGGTAAGTCAGTTGAGGTATTATTGACCAATAATGGATAAATGTAGATAGCAAAACGAATGTTCAACATCATTAGATTATGAAGGGCAGACGAACGGTCATTAATTAGTGTAGGTGAACTTGATGGAAATAGTTTCAAAAAAAAAGACCAGCTATAATATTACAATTTAGAAACGAACAGCGCAAACTAGATCAGAGGTGAAAAGTTCAGTTGAGTCTTCAGAAAACACACATAATGGGTCCAAAAACTAATTAGCTGTGTTCATTGTCATCTGTTTTGCATGCATATACAACTAAACATACTGTTTCTTCGTTTTGATTAATTATCTCTATTATCAACTAGGCCGTCTTCAATAGAAACAACGAAATAAGTAGTCCACAATATCACCCAGTGTTGTATATCGGAACTCTAAAAAATTTATGTTCATTCTGAAGTGTGTAGTTTTGAACACTTTTTCGCACAATTGAACATTTTTACATGTTCATACGGACGCTAGTGTTCCAAAAGTTTTACATAATACGTATTCATTTGTGAACATTGGTGTTCAAACATGGTGATCAGTTTTGAACACGCGTGTTCATATATGTTCTCTAGTGTTCGGATATGTACATAAGTGTTCAGTTTTTAACACGATATTGTGTTCTGATTTGGACGTCAATATGAACGTCAGTGTTCAGTGCCGTCCAACCACATAATTCGATTGTTGAGATACTTAGCGTTGTGGTATTTTTAGTACATTTTTCTTTTCGTTATTGTTCAAATGGGCCAGTTGATGAATTCCACAATATAATTTCAACCTATTCCAACAACCGTTAAAATTATTCAGAGATGAACGCTTTTTCGCGTTAGATGAGTAGTAGTATAAGAGTATTTCGAGCCACATTTTTCGGGCACACGAAAGTGGCGCAGGTTATTTGCCTATGTTAAATGGCTAGAAATGGCAAATCGGGAACCCTCAAAATTACACAGAAGAGTTCCAATCTAGGGGGAGGTAACTCCATCTCAAGGTATGAGACTTTGTGGCGGTGTTCTGCGCAAGTGTGGCGTCATGTATGACGTCACTTCCGGTCTGGGTGAATCGGGCGTGTGTATTCCTCCGCGGTAATGCGGTCTGGCGATGATGCGGTCTGCCTCCGCGGAGAAAAAATAGTCCCCAGACTTCAAATACGCTGCACGGTCCGATGGGGACGTATGAGGTATCAATGTGAAGCATTCGTGAAGGGGCATCTGATGGGCTGGGGGTGGGGTTGAAATATCGTCATTCTGCGCATACGCGGTGGACCAAGGGTATGGAAATAAACGTTGTGGGGTCTAGGTGGGCCACTAGTGGACCGATGGGGTCGAGTGAGGTATCAATGTGAAGCCTATGCGAGGGGGCATCCCACTAGGTGGATGTGGGGTTGGAATATCGTCATTCTGCGCATGCGCAATAGACAAAGGGTATGAAAATAGACGTTTTGGGATCTAGGTGAGCCACTAATGAGCCGATGGAGTTGAGTGAGGTATCAATGTGAAGCATATGTGAGGGGGCATCTGATTGGACTAGTGTCTCTGCCGTTGTCAACATTCTGCGCATGCGCAGACAGGGAATTCTGCGAAACGGGTGTGGAAATAGACGTTTTAGGGATTAGGTGAGCCCCTAATGATCCTATGGTGTCGTATGAGGTCTTATTTTGAAGCTGTCGTGAGGAAGCATCCGCCTGGGCTAGTGTGTCGTTCGTTGTCAATAGTCTGCGCATGCGCAGTCTGGCCGTAGTATAAAAATAGACGTGTTGGGGTTTAGGTGGGCCACTATTGGGCCGATGGGATCGAGTGAGGTATCAATGTAAAGCATACGTGAGGGAGTATCCAACGGGCTGGGTGTGACGTGGAACTGACGTCATACTGCGCATGCGCAGTAGAGAAAGTGTATGGAAATAGACGTGTTGCGGTCTAGGCGAGCCACTAATGGGCCGATGGAGTCGAGTGAGGTATCCATGTGAAGCCTATGTGAGGGAGCAACCGCCTGGAGTAGTGTCTCGGCCGTTGTCCACATTCTGCGCATGCGCAGACAGGGAATTGTGTGAAACGGGTGTGGAAATAAACGATTTTGCGGTCTAGGTGGGCCACTAATGATCCGATGGAGTCGAGTGAGGTATCAAAGTGAAGCATTCGTGAAGGGGCATCCAGTCATGGATGGTTGCATGTAAAATTAGGGGTATGACGTCACTTCCGGTTTGGGTGAATGTGGCGTGACCTTGGAACATGATAGGACATGTACTGACCTGTCTGTAGGGGTTTTCCCGCCAGAATTTCGCTGACGTCTGCGCCTGCATCCGGGTATGCATGAGGGTCTGTGTGTGAATGGGGTGTGACCTGGGAACATGATAGGAATGCATGTACTGAGGGATAGTACATGCATTCCTATGATGTTCACAGGTTACGCCCGATTCACGCATAATAAAAGGATTGATCTGTAATCTGTGTTGTTGTTGCTCTCTTTTTTGGATTAACCCATCAGAATAGTACGTATCACGGTCTAGGCGCGCATGTGTGACATGGTCTATAAAACACGTCTCTCTGGATCGTACACCTCCATTTCTACGGTTGCAGAGCCATGACGGACACCCGTCCCTATGCGACTCGCATTTTACAGCATGCGACCGTGGTTAATTCAATCACGGGTTACCGAGCAGTGGTTCGGTCCATGTTTTCAGATGGCGACGACAACGAGGGGCGACGCCAGATCCTGAACGAGTTCACAGAAGCGGTCCTCGACAGAGTGCACTCGATGGAGAGGTGTGCCATCACTCACCACTACTGGACTATGACAGCCATCCTTGATGCTCGGTCTATGGACCACGAGCGCTCACGGCGGAATCAGCAACGGCTGGTTGGCCTAGTCATGGTCTGTGCCCTATTGATCCTGGCGCTGTGGCATTGACAGTGGGACCTGACTATAAATACGAGGGTCAGACACAGTGTCCGTGATTCACCGATCGTCATTGGGTCAATCATGTCACCAGTTCTACGAGCCATCCTTCCCCTTACACCCCGGGTGGGGTTACACGTCTATGAAGATAAAGTCACCCTCGTGGAAGACCGTGGAGATGTTTGCTGATCGCGCGCTGAGACCGTATCGAATACGGTTACGCTACACCGTGACGGCTGGACCAAATTTAAACGGGTGTTGAGCGGCGAGCTCGACGAACACCTCATCCACATAGACAATGCCATCTACGTACACCGTGGACCCTTCTTCCCACGCCTGGGCCGCTACCAAGACCCTACGCGAGGCTTCACCCTAGACCCCGATCTGTGGACAGCCTTCGAGAAAGTGGTGCCTATCGTGGACCAGCTGTTTACACCGGACGAGCGGTCATCAGACGAGTTGGAGTGGGCTCGTGCCCTGAGAGAAGCGGCGGCAGAACCCAATGAACAAATGTCTGGCAATGAACCAGACGACGATGCCATTGACTACCCGGCTAGACTTTGACCACCCGATCCTTTGATCTCACGGGGTTCTCCCTATAAATACGAGAGACAGTCAAATCTGGTACCATTCACATACTGACCATGACGGAGCATATAATACTGGCGTATCTCAGCTTGACCCCCGAGGTTTTCCTGCACGTTTATGCGGATACGGTCGATATCATGGAGGAGGTGGAAGACATCTGTGATGCGGACCCTACACAACCGTGCCCGGCCCAGTGCATTTTACCCTTCACCCTGATCTATGGTCTGCATTGGAAGATGCCGTGGTAGATGTGGATCAAATGCTTATCAAGCGGTCATCAGACGAGTTGGACTGGTCATTTACCATGGACACTGTGGAAGCCAACGAAGAAAATGAGAAAGAAACTCCGGCCCAAGATATACCCGTTATAAATAAACGATAGAGCCAGGGTCCATCATCATTTGTCACCATGAAGCGCTGGGAGAAGGTGTTGGATAACTTATACTACAGTCCCGACAGTCCGGCGGCCTATAGTGCATTGTCGGCTCTCCATGCAATCACAGCGAACGCCGAAGGCGATGTACAAGGTCGGGGACCCTGTACGGATCAGTAAAGTCAAAGGTCAAATTGAGAAAAGTTACTTGCCCAACTGGAGCGATGAGCACTTCCTGATTAAACGGCGCCTACCCCAACAGCAGCGAGTCTATGAACTAGAATGTCTTCAAGGGGAACCGTTGCTAGGGACGTTTTACGAGACGGAATTACAGCCTGTCGTAAAAACAAAGCAAGACTACTACACGGTGGAGCAGATTTTGAAAACGGAACGTCGACGTGGCAAACTGTTTCATTTCGTCAAATGGCAAGGCTGGCCCAGTTCCTTCAATTCCTGGGTCGCTGCCAATCAGGTGAAACGACTATAAAGCCAGACACCACTGCCGTCATCCTTGATTCCACGTCCGACCACAGTGCTATGGACAAACAGCAGCTGCCTCTGAACACAGCGCCTCCCAAAACGCGCAAAGCGCAAGTGGGCTTTGTGGTGATAGTGCTAACCCTGCTGAGTGTGTTGTACGGAGGTGTGTTTTACGACGTAGCCTATGTCAGCACGTTACTTAACCAACTGAGAACACCAGCCATCAATGAAACCGGTCTACAGATAGCACCAGTCAACCCCGTATCGAGCCCAGTCACCACCACACCCCGTGTACAAGCCCCATCGAGCTCCACACCAAGCTCCACACCTACACCAAGTACACCCACTACTTCTGAAAACCCACCGGATTTCATCCCTCACACTGAACAGACAACGACGACCGACGTTATACCCACCACCATCATCACTCACAGTGAACAGACAACGACGACCGACGTTGTACCCACCACCACCACTCCAGTTCACTCGTACCAAGTTTACAAGAGCGGGTTACCACGACAGCGCACACAGCTCGAACCATGGACCCTCGGTGGCAGTATCCCTTCACTTGCGCCATCGCAGGACCGACGGGCTCCGGCGAAACGCACTTCATCAGGAAGCTCCTTCAACACGCCGACAGCATGATCACCCCACACATTGCCCGAGTCGTGTGGTGTTACGGAGAATGGCAGGCAGCGTATGCAGCAATGCCCCACATCACGTTCGTGGAAGGCCTACCCAACCTGGCCGATTTGGAACCGGACACCTTGGTGGTTCTGGATGATCTCATGGCGGAGACTGATGCGCGGGTCACCCAACTCTTCACCAAAGGCAGCCACCATCGACGGCTCAGCATCATCTACATTGTGCAGAATCTGTTCAGTAAAAACAAAGAACATCGGAACATCAGCTTAAATGCCCACTACCTGGTGGTCTTCAAAAACCCGAGAGATACCACTCAACTGCTGCACCTGGCGAGACAGATATATCCCGGCCGCACACCGTTTGCGTTGGAAGCCTTTAAAGATGCCACAACCCCTCAGCACGGGTATATGCTCTTCGACCTCAAGCAAGCCACCCCCGACCACCTTCGACTACGGACCGGCATCTTTCCCGGAGAGACCCACCACGTGTACATGCAAAAATAATGTAAACACACCCACAGTGGCGCTCCCAGCTGGGGTGTGTGTGTTTGATGATGGGGATAATAAAAAGGATGAATACCACAGAATGGTTGACTTTGTCTCTGTTCTCTGAAGTAGATAAAAAGAGCAGAGTTGTGGGTTCTAGCATTAGTTGTACATGATGTCTGCTCGAGTACGGAAGCACGCTCCGACGCTCCGTGTCTTGAAGACGGCCCCACCCGAGTTGGTCCGAACCATTGTACGCGGTGCGGACCCTGACCTTGTACGCTGTCTGTGCGAGATCGGGTACAACCTGTTAAAAGGCAACGTACCACTGACTCCAGCTCAGAAGACCAAGTTGGCCAAGCATAAGACAGGTCTCCGAACCCTAGTCCAGAAGCGAGTCTCTCAAACACAAAAGAAAAAGGTGTTACAGAAAGGCGGCTTTCTCGGGGCCATCTTAGCACCGTTGGCCGCTTCCGTGTTGGGTCCAGTATTGGGTGGACTCTTCGGCCGACAATGAACCACACGAAAAAAATGGTCCTCGTCGAACCACGGTTCCTTCAAAACCTCCAATCGCCCTACCCTGTTCCACCTACGGTGAAGACCATAAACACCCTCGATGGAGAGATGCAACAGATCTTACAGAGACCGGGGTTAAGCGACAGTGAGAAAGTACAACGGTACAATGAGACGCTTCAACGGTACATGACGTTCATGGACCAATACAAAACCCTCTCTACCCCAGCACCACCACCACCACCACCACCACCACCACGTGACACACTGCCGACCTCAGCACCGCTCCAACAGCTGCCATTACCAGGGGTACCACCCACAACCCCCCAATGGGTCGAAGACGAAGTGCTGAAGATTGTACCTGCATCGTTCAAGAAACAAGCTGGCCTGGTATTACAACGGATGAAACACAATCCTAACATGACTTGGAATGATAAAGGCGAACTCCTGGTACAGAATCAGGTGGTCCCCGGGACCCACATGACGGATTTAGGGAATGACCTGATGCGTCAACGCAGGTCGCACACAGATCCTCGAGGATGGGAGGTCTTCGCTCAAGGCTTGAAAGACATGCATGTACCACAGGAATTGGTGGGGAATCCCCACCGCTGGGCCTTTATGCAGCGGACCCAGCAATCGCCGAGTGACCCACTACCTTCTTGGGAAGCCGAATGGGAACCGGAGTCACCCCCCAAAACACCACCACCACAACGGGCACCTTCTTTTCAGATCTTTAAAAAACCACCCTTGATCAGGACACCCCAATGCACGCAGCTACTGTATATGGACTATTATGCCCAACAGGCCGGCGGTGGCCTTCCGGTCTTTAACGGTGCACGCATGCAACGAGGACATGGACTGGGGAACATACTCGGCAGCATCGTCAAAACGTTCCTGCCCTTGGTGACGCGTGGGGTGACAAGCGGTACGCAGTGGACTGCAAGTCGGCCGGGATGTCTTGGGGGGTACGGCACCCAAAGAAGCCTTGAAACGGCGGACCAAAGAAGCAGGAGGCGTCTTAGTGGCCAAAGAACAACGCACCAAAGGGAATAAAAGAGCTGCACCACCGAGACCACGCACCAGTCGACGACCGACCCAGCGACGACGCACATCGAAGACCCAGGATATCTTTTCTTAAAACATATCCTTGATCCACGCAGAGTCCTGCCCCTCCACCAACAGTGAATTTGATTTGTGGACCGTCCCGCTCACACAGACCAGTGCCGAACAAGGATTATGGGTGGAGCATCTCCCGCTCTCCAGCATCAACGAAACAGGGCCCATCGAGTTCACTATCAGTAATGCGGATACGGCCTATGTGGATTTAGCCCATACATACTTGTATGTGAAAGCCAAGGTCGTCAATGGAGATGGCTCCAGAATCGTCGACCAAGCAACGGTGGGCCCGACGAATCTCTGGCTGCACTTGATGTTTCAACAGGTGGATATATTTCTCAGCGACAAACTCATCAGTGACTCGACCAACACGTACCCCTATCGAGCCTACATCGAGACGCTGTTGTCGCATGGGCGAGAGGCTAAAAAATCTCAACTGACAGCCGCTTTATTCTACCAGGACACAGCCCAGCACATGGGCGTAGAGAACGACAATGTGGGATATAACAAACGGAAGGCTTTGACCGCGAACGGCGTCTCGGTGGATCTCATGGGTCGACTGCACGCAGACATCTTCATGCAAGACCGGTACCTCTTGAACAAGATCCCCATCAAAATCCGACTGATACGGGGGCCTCCGACCTTCGCCTCGATGGCCACTAACGTAGACGGGCATGCAGCTGACTAAGATTGCCATCCAAGACGCAGTCCTGTATGGCCGAAAAGTGAAACCGAATCCAGCCGTTCAATTGGGACACCTCAAAGCCTTGGAAACAAAACCAGCCCAGTACCCTATCCGACGTGTGCAAACCAAAGTGTTCTCTGTGTCTGCTGGAAATATCAGCGCCAACAAAGAAAACCTGTTCCTGGGGGAACTACCCAAGCGATTGATCCTGGCCTGTGTGGAAAATACCAGTTTCAGCGGAGCCTACCCAGAGAACCCGTTTGACTTTAAACATTTTGGCATCAATTTTGTGGCCCTGCATGTGGATGGACAACAGGTCCCAGCCACGGCCTTAACACCGAACTTTGGGCGCGCGAATTTCATTCGAGCCTATCAGAGCCTGTTTACAGCCACCGGTCAAATCAACCAGGACGAAGGGAATATGATCAGTCGGGAGGACTACGCGAACGGATACACCTTGTTCTGTTTCGATCTGACCCCCACCTTAGAGAACGACCATTAGCTGGCCCTCGCCAAGCAAGGTAATTTATGGTTGGAAATCCACTTTGCACGAGCCCTCCGGAGCACCGTCAATGTGATCTGCTACGCCGAGTCATTCAAGTGGACAAGGCGCGCAACGTCCTGTGTGACTTCTCCACCTAACATGGATACAGACCAGATAACCACCGTGCTGGAGAATGACCCAGAGACACGTATGGTCTTTCAAGGGGTGTTCGCTCGAGAAGTGTTCCCATTAGACCATATGTATCCTGCTGCTTACGTTCTCAACACGGACCCGATGGATCGGCCCGGTGAACATTGGGTGGGCGTGTACTTGACAGAACAGCAGGGCGAATACTTTGACCCGTACGGCCTGCCACCCCTCCATCCCGATTTAACAGACTTCATGGATCAAGGCACAGAGACGTGGTGTTGGAACAGTCAAACGTTGCAAAGCCTGACCAGTAGCGTGTGCGGACAATATTGCTTGTTTTACCTGTACCATCGATGCCGGGGAGGAACCTTATCTACCATCGTACAGATGTTTGACGAGTACCCCAAGGCCGAGGACCGCGATGTACTCGTATATGACTGGGCCGCCCATCATTTCAATGTACAAGCCCCGTTCTGGGCTTAACTTCTTTCAATGTTCAAGCCCCCTGTTCTGGGCTTCAGTTTTATCGATGTACAAGCCCCCTGTTCTGGGCTTCAGTTTTCACGTGGTTGTTCTCACGTTGTTGGTGTTGAATAAAAAAACAAAACGAGATCTCACCCAAAAAAACCCTGTCTTGTGTGTTTTCTATATGAACATAATGCATGATGGCTATAACAGACATGTGGGGATTCGGTGAAACTGGCTTCGAACACCGTGGAGAAATTAGCCCATCAGTGGCCTAGGATAATCCGAAATTCACCCGCGCAGGCGTGCGGCCGGATAACCCGCACGCGGGCGGTGCGCCCGGAGTAGCCCACGCGCGCGCGCGCTGCGGCCGGAGCGGGGCGGGGCGGGGCCGGGCCGGGAGAAAACCCGAAGGGTGAACATCCGGACCCTACGTCTAAGGGAACATAGGAACTCTTCTGTGTTCGAAGTTAGTTTTAGTGAAACCCGGAAGTGACGTCTGTGCGCAGAACCCACACCGCCACCCAACCCCAACCAGGGACCCCTAGGGGTGGGTCACACACACACTCCCTCACGCATCCCCCAACATGTCTGCTTTCTATAACACGACCAGACTGCGCATGCGCAGACCATTGAAGACGGGCGAACCCTGAGTCCAGTCGGATGCTGCTTCACAAGAGCTTCAACATAAGACCTCATACGACTCCATCGGACCCATAGTGACCCCTGTCGGCGCCAAAATGTCTATTTCCATACACGTTCTCTACTGCGCATGCGTCACATTCAGCCCGTGGGATGCTCCTTCACGAATGCTTCACATTGATACCTCACTCGACCCCATCAGACCATTAGGGGCCTACCTAGACACCAACACGTCTATTTCTATACTACGGCCAGACTGCGCATGCGCAGACTATTGACAACCAACGACACACTAGCCCAGGCGGATGCTCCCTCACGACAGCTTCAAAATAAGACCTCATACGACACCATAGGATCATTAGGGGCTCACCTAAACCCTAACACGTCTATGTCCACACCCTTTTGCCAGAATTCCCTGTCTGCGCATGCGCAGAATGTTGACAACGGCCGAGACACTAGTCCAATCGGATGCTCCCTCACATAGGCTTTACATTGATACCTCACTCAACTCCATCGGCTCATTAGTGGCTCACCTAGATCCCAAAACGTCTATTTTCATACGTTTGTCTATTGCGCTTGCGCAGAATGACGATATTCCGACCCCACATCCACCCAGTGGGATGCCCCCTCACATAGGCTTCACATTGATACCCCACTCGACCCCATCGGTCCATTAGGGCCCCACCTAGACCCCAAAACGGCTATTTCCATTACCTTGGTCTAACGCGCATGCACAGAATGACGATATTTCAACCCCGCACCCAGCCCGTCGGATGCGCCTTCACGAATGCTTCACATTGATACCTCATACGACTCCATCGACCCACTAGTGGCCCACCTAGACCCCAAAACGTCTATTTCCATACCCTTGGTCTACCGCGCATGCGCAGAATGACCATATTCCAACCCCACACCCAGCCCATCGGATGCCCCCTCACATAGGCTTCACATTGATACTTCACTCGACTCCATCGGACCAATAGGGGCTCCCGTAGATCCCAAAAGGTCTATTTTCATACCCTTGGTCTACCGCGCATGCGCAGAATAACCATATTCCAACCCCACACCCAGCCCATCGGATGCCCCCTCACATAGGCTTCACATTGATACCTCACTGGACTCCATCGGACCACTAGTGACCCACCTAGACCCCAAAACGTCTATTCCAATACCCTTGGTCTACCGCGCATGCGCAGAATGACGATATTTCAACCCCACACCCACCCCATCAGATGCCCCTTCACGAATGCTTCAGATTGATACCTCGTGCGACCTCATCGGTGGAGTGCGATAATGAGTGAACCATGCAGCCAAACCAGGGA
>JAVTVY010016220.1:0-60700 GCA_036873755.1 Hanleya hanleyi
TAAGTGTGGCAGGCAGGGGTCTTGAATAGCCCGAAGGTCGTAGGTCGTGTGGTCCAACATTTCCGCCGACAATGGGACTGGAGCTGAGGAGGTTTACTGGGCAGTCTGGCGGGTAATTATAGGCCGCGGAGGGCAGCTCAGATCTGCAATCCTTTTTTATCCACCGCTTGCCCTCTGCGCCCTAGGTAATTGGGCACAAAAAAGGATCAGGGGAAATTAGGGAGATAAGTGCTGGGTGAACACAAAGGACTTCCTGACCCGAGATAAAACAGCAATATGTGATCTATACAGCGCTGACATGTTTTTCTTGACCTATGACCCATCTGAGTGGTCGATCATTGACACTGTTTTTTATCGCCGGCATGTTTTCAGATAATTGACACACTTCCTTGGTGGTTTTCTTTCGAGTGCTGTGTCTATCTCTGGTGCTATTTCCATCTCGCGATCTGATCTGAACACAAATACCGGCACAAGTGCATTCCAAGATTAATGCCAGACAGAAATTTTTTCAGCCGTCTGCAGAAATCGGCTGCCAACAAATCGACAGCCTGGTGATTTTTTCCAAATTCCCCAGCTGATAAAAATAGCCACGATTCTAAGGCAGACGAAAAAAATACCGACCACAATGATGATGGCAGATATCCTGTGGTTAATTCAATGGATTGTCGTTTCCCTGTTCTCGACGTAATCGTTTGATTGAGTAACCGAGATATTCCCCCGAGATAGAGCAACTATTATTTTTTACCACTCATTCGTTACAAATCACATTGTCGTTTGACATGCTGATATAAAAAAGGAAATTCTAGACAAATTTGTCGAAGCTGCTTGACAAGCGAATCAATTACCACCGCAGACTGTTTTTGATATCGTATCTTTTTTTTATTGGCCTTTTCTCGAGCACCTTGTCTTGTTGTCATGACACGAGATAAATGAGATTACGACGAGAGAAAATGAATCACTCTTGTTTTTTACCTTCGCGTTTAACCAACAAGTCTTAAACCGCATTCACTGGCTCAGTAGCAGACTTCTCGTTTTCATGTTCCTGCAAGAACTCGCTGTTTAAAAAATGAACACAGCAGAATTAAAATACAGGAACAAGTACTCATGTACTGGGACAAGTAAAAAACAGGCCTTCAACGTGCCTCCTATATTTCTTATATTTTCCTATATTTTTTAATCATTCCTATATTTTCCTATATTGTCCCCCGCTACTTAGTAGGGGGGGGACTTAGAAACACCGGTGTCCGTAATTCCGTAATTCCGTGATTCCGTAATTCCGTAATTCCGTAAGATTTTCTTGTCGGACAATAACTCGTGAACGATTCAACCGATCAACTTCAAACTTGGGGTGTGCCTTGACATTGGCCAGAGGACGGTTGGGATTGTTTTTCAGCAATGTGCGTAATCCAATATGGCCGCCGTCAGCCATTTTGGATTATAAGCAGTACGATCTTAGATTTTCTTGTCCGGACAATAACTCGTGAACGATTTAACCGATCAACTTCAAACTTGGTGTGTGCCTTGACATTGGTGAGAGGACGGTTGGGATTGTTTTCAGCAATGTGCGTAATCAAATATGGCCGCCGTCAGCCATTTTGGATTATAAGCAGTTCGATCTTAGATTTTCTTGTCCGGACAATAACTCGTGAACGATTTAACCGATCAACTTCAAACTTAGGGTATGCTTTGACATTGGTGAGCGGACGGTTGGGATTGTTTTTCAGCAATGTGCATAATCTAATATGGCCGCCATCAGCCATATTGGATTATAAGCAATTGGATCTTAGATTTTCTTGTCCGGACAATAACTCATGAACGATTTAACCGATCAACTTCAAACTTTGTGTGTGCCTTGACATTGGTGAGAGGACGGTTGTGATTGTTTTTCAGCAATGTAGCAATGTGCGTAATCTAATATGGCCGCCGTCAGCCATATTGGATTATAAGCAGTTGGATCTTGTCCGGACAACAACTTGAGAATGATTCAATCGATCTACTTCATATGTGGGGAGTGCCTTGACATTGTTGAGAGGAGGATTAGGATTGTTTTTCAAGGACGTGCTTGATCCAATATGGCCACCATCAGCCATACTGGATTTCATTGGATTTTAAGCAGTTTGATTTTGTCCGGACAATAACTGGAGTACGATTCAACCGATCTACTTCAAACTTGGGGAGTGCCTTGACATCGGTGAGAGGACGGTTTGGATTTTTTTCCAGCGATGTGCATAATCCAATATGGCCACCGTCAGCCATATTGGATTATAAGCAGTTGGATCTTAGATTTTCTTGTCTGGACAATAACTCGTGAACGATTTAATCGATCAACTTCAAATTTGGGGTGTGCCTTGACATTGGTGAGAGGACGGTTGGGATTGTTTTCCAGCAATGTGCGTAATCTAATATGGCCGCCGTCAGCCATATTGGATTGTAAGCAGTTGAATCGTGTCTGGACAATAACTCGAGAATGATTCAACCGATCTACTTCATACCTGGGGAGTGCCTTGACATTGTTGAGAGGAGGATTAGGATTGTTTTTCAAGGACGTGCTTAATCCAATATGGCCACCATCGGCCATACTGGATTTCATTGGATTTTAAGCAGTTTGATCTTGTCCGGACAATAGCTGGAGTACGATTCAACTGATCTACTTCAAACTTGGGGAGTCCCTTGACCTTAGTGAGAGGACAGTCATGTATTATGTTTTATGGATGTGCATAATCCAATATGGGTGCCATCTGCTGTATTAGATTATGTTAAGCTCATCAGCGATATCTCCATTTTCAAATCATACTCTTATCAATGATATGAGATATCATCGACCCCAAAAAATTGACCATAGAGGTCCATGGCCCCCGCAGCAGCAGCGCCAGTTATGGTGGATGTAATCCACCATAACTGGTGCTGCTAGCGGGGGACATGGACCTCTATGGTCGATTTTTTTACTGAAAACCTCCTATATTTCCTATATTTTGACTTTTTCTCATGAAAACCTTCTCCAATGCTCTGAAATGAGTCAATTTTGCAAACATTTAAATTTCTCTTTATTGAACCAAGCAGCAGAACGAGTCTCCTCAACCACCACATCTATGACCGCATTCAGTGGAAATAATTTTATTAAACACCAAAAAACTACCAATTTTGGAACATACAATGTAGTAGTGACCTGTATTTTCCTATATTTTATTAAGAAAATTTCTATATTTCCCCTATATTTTGGCAAATTTCCTTCTATATTTTCTCCTATATTTCACTGTGAGCCAGTTGCAGGCCTGCCTGAAAAAGATATATGTCAGTCCCTCTAATAATTCAATCCTCCTATCAAAATCCGATCAGCTGTTCTACATTCTACATTCAATCTCTCTCTGAAATCATTGAAATAACAAAGAAATAATAGATTTTATGCATGATTTTGAACCATTTTCTCAACTTTCTGTTCTAATAAATTTGATCATCTCCCGATTTATGGTGGACAATTTCACTTCCTGTGATTGAATTATCAGATAAATTATCATATATATAGTTTGTATATATGAAAGGTAATATGTGTTTGACATTATCAACAACATGTTAATTTAGTGGTCTTTAATACTTTCCTGCAGAAATTTTATATTTTCATCAAAAAAATATTAGAACTCCTGACTGATCACTCTGTGATTACAGGTTGTTTGAAAAGTTAAGATTTAACAGATTGTGTACATGTGGTCGTAATACATGTATGTAAGGCAAGAAAAGATTGAAAATGCATTATTTTTGGTAAGGTGAGGTCTGTCAAATCATGGCAGTGGCATTAAAGGTGCAAGATTAGAGATTTAAATCTTTTCAACTGACCAGACAGTATAAGTGTGCCGAGATCAAAAGATCAAAGATCAGCTCATCTTTAGGGAATTCCAAAAATGGAACCAAGCAAAATGGTTTTGTGGTTGCCAGCGTGGAAGGCACACGCTCATTGTGACAATAGTAAATGAGAGTTGTATTAAGGACTCGTGCCACTCCAGTCAGATTCTAAAGGAGGATTCTGCCCCCCTGAGAACCCTTATTATGGAAATTTGCTCTTTCACTAGATGCTACCCTTAACAGTTCATCTATTTAATCACCTGTTTTAGAATTTGCCATCTTTGGTATTTTTTGTCTGTCTCCGGTTTCTCTGTTGGGTTTACAATTTTCAGCTATGAAATCCTCACCAAATGAAATAGTTTATTTATGAAATGAGGGAAATTGTGCATTTAAAAAAAAAAGTTTCTTATTCAGCTCTTGCAGTATATTTTCAAATTATTTCTGTGATTTATATATTCCTTTTCGTTAAATTGTACTCATGTTCTACATTGCTTCTGACAAACAAATATAGCAAGCTATCACCAGACCTGTGCTGTTTTACTTTATTGTTTTCCATTGAATTTTGTGGGATTTGGTTCCCCCCTCCCCCCCAAAAAGACCAAAATCATTTGTACTTTGATATTCTTTCCCTGACATCAATAATTGCTTGAAATTCAATTGTATTTAATCTGGTCACAGGATAAAGTGAAGAAAATACAACATCAGGTCCCATAAATGTAATTACAAGTTGAACAATATAGCTTTAACTTGAACATTTTTTTGCAAATCTTTTAGGGAATAAAGTTTTTGTACTTTTCTGAATTCTTTTCCCCAAGAAGTCCGGATTTATTTCTTCCCATTTTCGTCTTTCATAGCAAATATATGTATTGATACTCCAAATAATTTAACAATCTCTTACCTTTGTTTTTTTTTTTAAATTATTGTTGAAAGAAAAAAACTATGTGGACACAGAATAAATCCATTCCAGTTCTGTAGAATCCTGCCTACATTGTATTTCTTCCCTACAGTTCTGAGTCTTGTCAAATCAAACAGACATCATGGCGAATCAGATAATTCACTTGGAATAATCAGCAAGGCTGGCATTAAATTTTTTAATTAAAGGCCTGTAATGAAAGGTGATGTCTAGTGCTGATTGTTGATTGGTGGACACTTCTTCAGTTCTGCAGAGACCGCTGGTCTTGGTGTAATCAGCGCATCTTTCTCTGCAGGATGTCTTCATGCCACGTGGACGTCAGGGGCAGGGAGTTTGTTTAAATAGTCCTATTGAACCAGCGTTTGCGTGGGGTGGGGGAGGGGGTGCGTTGGGCATCATCTTCTTCAACCCATTGTTAAATGAGACTCCGAGGGACAAAGGGTTAAAAGATTCCGCTGATCTGCCTTTGTTTACGAGCTTTTATTGTCCACCATAGAATTGTTTCCCAAATTATAAAACCTGCTGATGGAAGAAGAATTTGATGGTTTTGTATTGCGTTTGTTTGGAATCGTTTCTCATCTCTTCAAAAGAGGGAAATTTATTCCACAGATGTTCTGTTGTGTTCCCCAAAGGTTCAAATATTTTTATGGGCGGGCTCTGTAAAAGAATTTTCCTCCAGGTAAATATACTGGGGATGGGTTGCCCATTTGAATTTTTAGTCGGGGATATTTAACTACTGAAACAAAATGAGTATTGTTGACTTAAAAAAAATGGTTTCGTTTAAGAAAAAACAACACATGATGTATAAATGATGTATGAAAAGTGTATAAAATAATTTCATATTTGTTTTATTTATCATGTACATCTATAAGTCATGAATAACAATTTGTATAATTGTAACAAACAAAACAACTTGTGGATTTTTTAACTTGACACATGTCAGTTGGAAAAGACCGTATACCCCTATCACTTGATTATTGAGTTTTGTTTGAAATCTTCTAAATATTTGATCTGTGATACAGGGTTGGGATTTGGACTGATTTCTTTTATTATTACAACATCAGGATATGGTCATCCCTCTAATAATTCAATCACAGGAAGTGAAATATCCCACCATAAAATCTGGGAGTGATCAAATTTATTAGAGCAGGAAGTTGACAAAATGGTTCAAAATCATGTGTATAATCCATTATATCTTGTTATTTCAGTGATTTTAGAGGGTGATCAAATTTATTAGAACCAGAGATTGAATTTTGTTCCAAAAATTAGAGATGATTGAATTTTGATAGGGTGATTGAATTATTAGAGGGATTACTGTATTACCATTTAAAAGAACGGGAACAAATTCAAATTTCACGCTTTTCTTTTATCTGACAGTGAATGAATGATATGTCATTACAATAGGATATATTCCATAGATTTTTCCACTTTTTCAAGTTGCTTCTAAACCTGCGTCAGTGATGTGCTGACGAAAAATCTTGTCACATTATCATACATAACTTTCTCGATTGATGCGACGAATTCATATATTTTTTTGTCTGCCAGCCTGAATGTCGTAAAATTCATTCTACAAAATCCACAACCTATGTTAACTTGATGCGAGTGTTCTTGTATTTGTAATACGATGTACATATACTGTTTTATGTACTTACATGTATATTTTCATCTTGGTGATCAGGTGCAAAATTTGATGAAAGAAATTCCTTGTTTTTATATCCATTTTCGAATTAACACATGGAAGATGAGATACGGAGGATCATGGGTGAGACTAATTATGTACATTTCATAGGCTGAGTATTTGAATTACATCATCAGCTCATCTCCTGCGATGCTTCACTTGATTTTATTTTTGAATCTGTGCGAACATGACATGCAATTTTACAAGGTATCTGTGTCAAGTTATGAGGCCTGCAAGTGCCTCCTATATTTCCTATATTTTCCTATATTTTTGAGTCATTCATATATTTTCCTCAAAACCTCCTATATTTCATATCCTGACTTTTTCTTGTGTAAATTTTCACCAATGCTCTGAAATGAGTGAAATTGGCATGAGGAAATACATTTCATAACAAAACTTTTGCCTCGCTTCGCTCAGCAATTATGAAAACTTTTAAATATCTCTTTTTTCAACTGAGCAGCAGAACAGGTCTTCTCAATCACCACCACTATGACCCCGCTCAGTGGAAATAATTCGATTGAACACCAGAAAACTACAAGTTCGAAACCTACAATGTAGTAGTGTCCTGTCTTACACTCCTTTATTTTCTGTATTTTCCAGTATTTTGTAAAGAAAATTCCTATATTTCTCCTAAATTTTGGCAAATTTCCTCCTATTTTTTCTCCTATATTTTCATTGTAAGCCACTTGCAAGCCTACATTATGTTATAAGCAGGGGGTACTGCATTCTACATGTAGATACATGTATAGTCTACTCTAAGGTTAGAGACTAGAGCTGCTGATGTTAGTTAACCTGGGTTTGAGGCTGTTTTATAGGACTGCCAACATGTTAACAAAGAAACCTAATGAGGGTGTAGAAATCTCTTCAAATCATCAAGCCCTTTCAAGCTGACGATTTACAGTCTGCTTTATTTCTGTCACAAATGGCAAATTTCATTGGCCGTGTATAAATCTGCTCGCTGATGACAACATCATAGCTTTAAATGCTGTTTTCGATCTGTTCCGGGCTTACTTTGTCCGGATCTGTTTTATTTCCGAATCGTGCTTCCAATAATCAGAATGTGCATTGTAGAGAAGACATAAAACTCCTTCCGGACAAAAACTATTTGGAAAACTATTTTCGCCACCTTTTCAACCCACAGCCCATAAAACTTCCGGAAACAAAATAGGACGGCGAGGATTTTACGATTATCTTTTTCACCTCTCTCCTCCCCCACACTTCAAAAGGAATGGGTCATGTGACTATTACAGAGAGCAGTAGAAGATTGATGAAGCAGAGCTAAAAATAGGGTCACAGCTTTTATACGATTACCAAGGCACGAGCGATTATGTGACAGCCACAGATCTTCTAACGCTTCACTATCTCTGCCCTTTCTTTCCGTTTCATTGTCTCGGTCAGCTTTTCTCCACGTCTTTTCTGTGCAATGTTTCCGATCCATCTGCTCCCACTCAGAGAGTCTTAGTTACATAACGGATTATTTACGTACACTCACATATTGATTCTTGGTCTGTTTTCTTCAGCCCAGAAAACCACGAAAATAAAAGCAGGACCAGACTTTTTGGAGGAAAACTGCAGAATTTCCTTTTTTTTTTTTCCTAAATACATCCTTCACATGAAAGATTCATGTACCATAAGCTTACCTTTGGAATTTGTTTCACTTTCTTAAATTTTACACATTTAGTAGTCATATATACATACCATTTTCAATAGCAATTTTTCTCCGATTTTTGGATCATGTTACTTTTTGTCATGTCAAAGAACGTGGTTGTTTGTTTTTTCTTCCTGAAGAAAGTTACGTTTCATTTGAAAACATTAGCTTGTATCAAACTAGACCTGCTGTAGAACTTTTCCTTGTACAATTTTGAGAATTAGTTCACATAGAGTACCTGTAATATCTGCCTATCTGCTGATATTACATGCACATTGTTAAAACACTTTGATACATTCAACCATTCTGAAAGAAATTCTCCCAATATTACAGACCAGGTGCAGGTCGAATTATTTTGCAGAAATGCTAAAGCGAATTAGGGAGGTCAAAATTATTGCATTTGCCCAGTCTGGGCTGTTTAAATTTTTGCAGAAATGTTTAAATTAGGAGAGACATGTTGTCTGAGAAAGAATTGCTGGACTGGTCACCGTATCTCACAGATGGGCTGGACTGAAAGATAAGAGTGTCCAGACAAGACAGAGCTAGAAAAGCCTGGCAGATTAGAAGAACCCTGGGACATTAAAAAGATTGATGGTAGCCTGTTACATCTCCCACTCTCATCTTACCCCTTTTCTTGATTGGTTTGGCAGATTTTCTCTAAAGAATGATCAGTGCCACCTCCTGTCCATCATCGAGCCAGTCTTGACCAGCTGACCAGGCCATGGCTTTATGGACATAATGCACAGAACTGGCGGCCACTTATCGCAATGGTTGCACTGGTTATTTTGAGGGGATTTGACAGTTGCATAATAAAAGGATGAATCTCGCTGTTCATTGGCTGAAGCCTGGCACACATGACCAAAGTTTCCATGACAATTTGACAATGTTCGACATAGATGGGTCTGTGGGTATTGTGAAAAATATAGCCAAATTTCATCTGGCGAAAAAAATAACATCATGTATCGCAGCCAGAAATGATGGTTTGCTTGTACACGTGACGTCATCATAGAAAAAAAGTGGGATGTTGAAAAACAGAACTGGGCAAGCTACATGTAGCACATTGTAAAGTCAATCTCTTCTCGGCACCATGTAATGTTAGGTGAGCCAACCGTATCAATACTACTAGACATATTACAACCTCTGAAAAACCAGGTCTTGGTAAGAATAGGCCTCAGCTCCTCAAACAGCTTGTCGTAAAAGGCGACTAACTGAATTGAGGCCCCCGTGGAGGGTGTGAAAGAAAGGACCTCATCTTTGGGGTTCCCTGGTGTAAAAATGAATGGGGCTCTACCCATGGGGTTCCCATGTGTGAAAAGGAATAGGATCCAATGTCGAGATATGGCTGAAATATTGTTGAAAGCGACGTTAAATCATATTCACTCACCCACCCACTCACTCGGAAAAGCCTTTTGAATAGCAAAACTGCAGATTACAACATCAAGCACTAGAAGCAGACCAAATACCATGATTTAGTTTTTACCCCTCGGCCAACTTTGGCCTAGGGGTATTGTCGTCATCATGTACGGCTGTCCGTACGTCCGTACGTACGTCCGTCCGTCCGTTACCGCGATATCTAAAGAACCGTTTCATGCATGGCAACCAAACTTGTTACATCTATTTATCTTCACGTAAATCAGAAGCCTATCGAAAATGAGTCATCTCGGACAATATTTTGCAGAGTTATGCCCCTTTTACAAATAAAAATCCATTTATGATTTGTTATTGTGATAATTTCAGAACTGTTCCATATACAACATCCTAACGTGATACAGTTGTTTCTCTTGACCTAAACTAGATGCCTATCGAAAATGAGTCGTGTCAGAAAGTATTTTGCAGAGTTATGCCCCTTGTCTAATAAAATCCGTTACCGCGATATCTACAGAACCGTTTCATGCATGGCAACCAAACTTGTTACATCTATTTATCTTCACGTAAATCAGAAGCCTATCGAAAATGAGTCATCTCGGACAATATTTTGCAGAGTTATGCCCCTTTTTACCCCTCGGCCAAAATTTGGCCGAAGGGTATTGTCGTCGTCATGTACGTCTGTCCGTCTGTCCGTCCGTCCGTCCGTCTGTCCGTCACACCTTTCTCGTTACCAAGATATCTTCAGAACGACTTACCCTAGGCACACCAAACTTGCAGTGCACATCCGTATGCTTGTGACCCAGAACCCTATTGAATCTGGACCTGATTGGTTAGAAACTTTGGCGGCCATCTTTAATTTATGCGAAACCATCACAGCTTTCTTGTTACCAAGATATCTTTAGAACGACTTACCCTAGGCACCCCAAACTTGCAGTGCACATCCGTATGCTTGTGACCCAGAACCCTATTGAATCTGGACCTGATTGGTTAGAAACTTTGGCGGCCATCTTTAATTTATGCGAAACCATCACAGCTTTCTTGTTACCAAGATATCTTTAGAACGACTTACCCTAGGCACCCCAAACTTGCACTGCACATCCATATGCTCATGGCCCAGAACCCTATTGAATCTGGACCTGATTGGTTGGAAACTTTGGCGGCCATATTTAATTTATGCGAAATCATTAATCTTGTGTATCTTAGGTACCATTTCTCTGTTCAGTGTGAAACTTGGTATAGATCATCGATGCATCAAGAAACTTCAAAGGAATGACCAAACCAGTTTCCCTGATTCGGTAAAAACCTTGTCGGCCATCTTTAATTTATGCAAAATCTTCAATGATATATATCTCTGATAACATTCAAGTGTTCTATACGAAACTTGGTATACAGCATCGATGTATCAAGAGATCTGCAATGTATAGCCACATCAGTTCCTCTGAGTGGCGGGAAGGATGGGCGGCCATCTTTAATTTATGCAAAATCATTAATGATCTCTATCTCTGATACTGTTCGAGTGCTCGATGTAAAATTTGGTATATATCATCGAAGCATCAATAGACTTACGATAAATGACAGTTCTGGCATTTCTGATTGGGCGGAACCTTGGCGGCCATCTTTAATTTATGCAAAATCTTCAATGATATATATCTCTGATAACATTCAAGTGTTCTATACGAAACTTGGTATACAGCATCGATGTATCAAGAGATCTGCAATGTATAGCCACATCAGTTCCTCTGAGTGGCGGGAAGGATGGGCGGCCATCTTTAATTTATGCAAAATCATTAATGATCTCTATCTCTGATACTGTTCGAGTGCTCGATGTAAAATTTGGTATATATCATCGAAGCATCAATAGACTTACGATAAATGACAGTTCTGGCATTTCTGATTGGGCGGAACCTTGGCGGCCATCTTTAATTTATGCAAAATCTTCAATGCTATATATCTTTGATACCATTTCAGTGTTCTGTATGAAACTTGGTATCCAGCATCGATGTATCAAGAGACTTGCAATGAATAACCACATCGGTTCCTCTGAGTGGCGGGAAGGATGGGCGGCCATCTTTAATTTATGCGAAATCATTAATGATCTATATCTCTGATACGGTTCAAGTGCTCAATGTAAAATTTGGTATACATCATCGATGTATCAATAGACAGTTCTGGTTTTTCTGCTTGGGCGGAAACCTTGGTGGCCATCTTTAATTTATGCAAAATCTTTAATGATGTTTATCTTTGATACCATTTCAGTGTTCTGTATGAAACTTGGTATACGGAATCTATGTATCAAGAGACTTGCAATGAATAACCACATCAGTTTCTCTGAGTGGTGGGAAGGATGGGCGGCCATCTTTAATTTATGCGAAATCATTAGGGATCTCTATCTCAGATAATTTTCAAATGTTCGATGTAAAATTTGGTATACATCATCGATGCATCAACAGACTTATGTAATGAATACCGATTTCTCTGATTGGACGGAATGGCAAGATTTTTCATAATCTGTATATTTGTTACTTGACTGCTTGGTGTTCCTGAAGTCTTGTTTTAAATTGAATACATTATGAATGGCTGGCGCCCAGAGCCGAGGGGTTTTCAGATGCGCAGCTTCGTATTACAAATAAAAATCCATTTATGATTTATTGTGATAATTTCAGAACCGTTCCATATACAACATCCTAACATGATACAGTTGTTTCTCTTGACCTGAACTAGATGCCTATCGAAAATGAGGATAATTATAATGCATATAATTTCTATATCATGTTTGTATACTATCACATTTATTTATTGATTGGATGACTGATTTATTGATTTATTCTCTTACACAATGCGAAGAATGCCTGCAAATCTGTTTTGAAAATGACACTAGATGCCTATCAAAAATGAGTCGTGTCAGAAAGTATGCCCCTTGTCTAACAAAATCCACTAATTCCTATGTTAAGTTTGCATATTATTTCTGTATCATGTTAGTATACTATCACATTTATTTATTGATTGGATAACTGATTTATTGATTTATTTTCTTAGACAATGCAAAGAATGCTTGCAAATCTGTTTTGAAAATGACATACATGTGCCATTTAGTATACATGTACTGTATTTATCTAGCCATGTGTACTGTTGTTTTGGTGAGACATCGATACAGCTCTTTCAATTTATTCCAGAAACAAATTAATTTAAGGGGAGGAAAACTTTTCTTTTTTTTTCAAAGAAAGTACACTTACAATACCAGGGGTAAATATTTCTTCCCACAAGCCAATCAATTGGTAGAGACACCCTTACATTATAATAGCTGGGGTTCAGAGCCGAGGGGTTTCGATAGCGCAGCTTCATGTTCAGAATGCCCCAGCTAGATTGTCATTCTAACATGCCATATGAAAAGTACTTCCTGGTTGCAAAAGGCAGCGATATCATTCTATACTGGAGTACAAATAGACCGAGTGCTGCCAGCAACTAAACTGGTTACCCATACACATGATCTAAGAAACGGGACAACCAGAGAATATATTGAACATTGTGGCCAGTCATTCACACGGATACATAAACACTGGCCAAGGGAAAAGGGAAACTTGGCCATGTGTTCCAGGTCTAATAGCAATGTTCCAGGGCTGATTTAGGAGTTAATGACCGCCTTAGTGAATATTATCGTGTAATAATTTTTCGCTGTTTAGTTTTAGACCGTCAATTAAAAAAACGATGATGAGGTCTAAAACTAAACATCGAAAAATTATTACACGATAATATTCACTAAGAAGGTCAATAACTCCATTCTAGCATGCACAATGATAAATATATCCTCATTTCATAAGCGGAATGGAAAATTTTCTGCAAACTTTTCCCGTGTTGATGAAAGAATTTTGTGACTGGTTTGCAGTCCATGCTCGCGCGTGCTGTCCGTTAACGAGCAGCAGCTGTGTGAACTCCGCTCACTGTGCAATGAATGAACCAATCGACGTTCAGTTTTGTAGCGCTGCATCACAAGAATGAGACGTCAACAGTTCGGCACGTGAATGAAAGAGATCACAACAAACAAATGAAGATTATCGTGTGATAATCTCCGTATGTTTTGAGGTCTGGACCAATCAGCGCACGGCTGTAACGGAGCATCATAGAATTCCTCTTCTTTCTGCTGGGTTTCTCTCTTATATAAGGACTTATTTTCTTTTTTGGAAAAGTTCCTGGTACAGCAGATTCGACCATACATGTATATTTATAGCATAACATGCTAATGTTATGCAGCGAAACCTGTGAATACCATCCTCACAAGCCAGTGTATAGATCGATCAGTTAGGATCGATACACTGGCTTGGTTAGTTACCCATACCAGTTCTGGATATAAATAGATAAAGGGGTTTTCTCGAAATCAAATCAATCAGGAAACACGCTAAGCTAGCTGAATATGCCAGTCCGCTGCGAGGTATGAGATGTGACCGGTTTGAATTTCATTGTGGGCCAAACTGCTTTATTGGGCTGAAATCGACATCGGAAGTCAAAGCAGAAACTGCAGGTTTGGGATTCCGATAGCTTTTCAAAACAAGTGCGTGGGAAGAAATGTGCGAGGTCGTATGATATTCGTTCGAATCACTAAAAATGTCCAGGTAAAATTTCTGCAAGGATTTAGAATTGACCTGGACTTGTGAAGACGGTGAATATCAAGCCCTGGGTAAAGCGAACAATCTCTAAGTACCAACATTATCTTGGGCCCCAGTACTAAAATTTGAAGTATTTTGAACCTTGATAAAGCGGAACCCTGTCCAGACCGACACTATAATCTGGACCCCAGCATGGTCGGTGTACACAGGTTTCACTGCTCTCTTGTTCACCATTAAATTACCGGTCCAGGGATTTCAGGTTTTCTCTTTAACTAAGGACTTTTTCCTTCAGAAAAGTATCAATCATTGTATAACACATCTTTGTTCACCAAGCCAGTTCACGCTATGAACTTGCCTTGGTCGGATGGGCTGCCATTATTATTCAAACGCAGCCTCTGTATAGCCTCATGAATATGCATGACATATTATCCATTATCTTTCCCAAACGTGCTCTGAGAGGGGGTCAGCAATTGGCTGGCTTTGACATTACGTCAGCCTACAGAGGAGGCATGTGCTGTGTTTGATTGGTTCGTAAGACGAAATTGACATTTCTGATTTTGAAAAATAATGGCAGCCCGTCCGACCAAGGCAAGTGGGATTGTAGAAAATAGTTGGGTGTAACGAAGATGTGTATAACAGTAAAAAAGCCTCCATGTAGGCCTACCATCAGCAGTATACCACAGGGTCAGCAATGTTTTCATCAGGTTTTCAACATTTTCTCCTTCGGAAAAATTCCCAATTTCTTGATTTTCCTTTAAATGTTTTTTTTTCTCTCTCTTCTGGACTTTATGCTTACAAATTACTGGCTGTTTACATGACACCATCTGAATCTCTGGTCTATCAGTATAGCTGAAATATTGCTGAACGCGATATTAATTTAATTTAATTCTCTCTCTCTCTATCAGCATGATCAGTAGAAATAAATCAATCCAGATTTCCTCTCCAGAGAGTTTCCATTCTTTTTAGCAGATTTGAGAAAATTGCTGAAAGACACTATGAATTTAGCTCTTCAGTCAAACTGTGGTCAGCTCAGATTACCTTGTTCTCCAGAAAAAGTTATCTGGCTATTTCCAGCTGATTCATCTATTACATAATACCATCTGAATTACACCAACCAGCCTGAGTAAAGCGCTGGTCAAGGCTTTAAGTTAGTATTTCTCTTCTATTTCCAGGCTTCCACTTTCAGTAAGGAGTTTTCCCTCTCAGTTCATTCAGAAAGGTTTTGCAGAATTCCGGTCCAGGGCTATTTTTCTCCCGTCTTTATTGTTCTCTATTTCTATTTTAACTCCAAACTTTTTCCTGCTTTTTCTTCAGCTGATTTCGCCAATTGCATAACCCACTCTGGACTTGCCCGCCAATAAAGCACAGACGCAAGGCTCTTTTGTGTTTTTTTATCCTGCGGAGTTCTCCTTTTACCTGGGACTTTACCCCGTTTTAATCTTCAGAAACCTTTTTAGCCTAAATTGCAGCATAATTGACCATTACATAATTCTCTTGAATTGTAACTCACTGCATCTTTCAGAACTCTTTTCCCCCTCTTTCAGTCATGTGTGGCAAATTCATTGAACCACCTTATTCAGAAACTACACTGGATGATTGCCATGAAGTTCTGCCTGGATAAAAAAAAATTATAAGAGGAATGGAAAAGAAACCATGCGTTCTGAGAAATCTGTTTGAATTTGTTGTGCACAAGGGATTTTTTTTTATTATTTCATTTAAGGATACATTCAGTTTCAGTACTATTGTTTTGAATACAGAATTCCAGTAACTTAATGTTGATTAAATGTTTGCCTTTCAACTGAAAACATTTCCTATCATTTCACAAAATATCTGTGTCATCTGAAATTAAAAAAAAAAAAGATGAATAAATCAATGATTTTTTTTATTTTGTATAAATTTAGTTTTCATCAAAACTTTCTCAGTTAACCCAAATACATGCTCAACAATTTTTACTCTGGATTCTGACTATGTTTTCTCTTTCATATGTACATATACTTTATATTTAAAGTCATAAGATTTCAAAAGGAAAACATCTTCAGATTGGAAAATATATAATCTCAACCAAGACTAATTGATTATCAGAAGTTAACGATATTGCATTAATTCTTTCATACTTTTTTCCTGAAGTTTGTCCCTTTAGCAAAGTACATTTGAGTGAATAAATCTAGAGATTTGTTCTTGCTATAATAAAATGTCCTCAGAAAAGTATTGATGATTTCCCCACAATTTCTTGCAAAGCAATAGAACTCTGCAAAGCATGTACACACATTTTTTATTGAATGCAAAATTTGTAAAGTGTACAACTTTTATGTGAATTATCTTAGATTCTCTCATTTTGTTTCTTCTTGAATCTGCAGATTTTCGTTCTTGAGTTACCTTGTAACCTCCTGGAGCCTAAAATCTCATTGTATTGGCGCCATGCTTGAATGAAGAAACACTCGATATTTCTATGAGTTTTTGTGAACAGAATATCTCCTATTTCTTATAATGATTTATTTCCCGTTTGTGTTACGTGTACAGTTGTGTATTTTAAGCTCCCATAAGCTAAGAATTTTTGTACTTCATATTTTAGACTTCACAAACACCCAAGTTGAACAGGGGCCCAATTTCTTTGGTTTGTTGAAACTCAAATTTATTCTAGGTGTTATTTTTGTAGATTTTGTTGACCATGTTTTAGGTTGCCTAGCATCAATCTGACTGGCCCTTGATGTTTGCTGAGTCCCAGAGATTTCAAGGGATTTTCTTTTCCATTGGTCAGAATTGCTTTTGTTGTAATCCATACTCTGGACTAATTTATCAGTGTTTTCTGGCCTCTTTGGTTTCAAGGGTTGGGCTTGGCTTCAGTTGGCTAGCCTGTCCACAGTGAACCAAGAAATGTTTTCCCTCCCACTGTAACACATGCCTTCAATTTGCATACCAAATTGACAAGCTTGCATGAGCATAATCCATTACAGGCCGGACATGGGCATTTCTTAGTTCAGGCCAAGCTGAATAAATAGTCGGTTACTAGGCAGCTGGTGTTGGATGGTTCTTGGTGAAGTCAGATTTTGTCATTTTCAATCAATAGCAACATGATAACCAAGAAACTGAATTGGAAAAAATGAAGTAGCTTGAAATCATGTACTGACACTTCAGCAAAATTCAAAAATGAAATTGATGAAAAAAAAAACAAAAAAACATTTGAATGGTCACATTTCATTCAAGTATTTCTGGATGTTGAAGAAGTGAAACAAATCTGAAGTCCGTATCAAAAGCCGCGGAGCACATTTGGAAGTTGGGGGGGGGGGAGCTGAACTCTTTTTCGGCCATGTTAGCTGGACTGGTGCTATATAAGATAGGACTTAAAGCCCCCCCCCCCTCCGGTTTCACAGGCCCCTGGTTATTATACCCCCCGACACGTAGTGTAGGGGGCGTATACTGGTTTCAGCTTGTCCGTCCGTCCGTACGGATGTCCGTACGTCCGTCCGTAACATTTCGTTTCCGGAGCATAACTTGACAACCGCCAGTTGGATTCCTCTCAAATTTGGTATGCAGCTACCATACCATGAGACCTTGCTTGGGATTGCGTTTGGCGCATGTGCGTCTACAGGTGGCGCCACCTAGGGTCATTCCGTAACATTTCGTTTCCGGAGCATAACTTGACAACCGCTACTTGGATTCCTCTCAAATTTGGTATGTAGCTACCTTACCATGAGACCTCGCTTGGGATTGTGTTTGGCGCATGTGCGTCTACAGGTGGCGCCACCTATGGTCAAAAGTTTCTCATGTCAGTCCGTAACATTTCGTTTCCGGAGCATAACTTGACAACCGCTACTTGGATTCCTTTCAAATTTGGTATGCAGCTGCCATACCATGAGACCTCGCTTGGGATTGCGTTTGGCGCATGTGCGTCTACAGGTGGCGCCACCTAGGGTCAAAAGTTTCTCAAGTCAGTTCGTAACATTTCGTTTCCGGAGCATAACTTGACAACCGCCAGTTGGATTCCTCTCAAATTTGGTATGCAGCTACCATACCATGAGACCTTGCTTGGGATTGCGTTTGGCGCATGTGCATCTACAGGTGGCGCCACCTAGGGTCAAAACTTTTTCTTGTCGGTCCGTAACATTTCGTTTCCGGAGCATAACTTGACAACAGCTAATTGGATTCCTCTCAGATTTGGTATGTAGCTACCTTACCATGAGACCTTGCTTGGGATTGCGTTTGGCGCATGTGCGTCTACAGGTGGCGCCACCTATGGGCAGAATTTTCTCAGTTGGTCCGTAACATTCCATTTCTGGAGCATAACTTGACAACGGCTGATTAGATTCTTCTCAAATTTTGTATGTAGCTGCCATACCATGAGACCTAGCTCAGGATGTTGCATATGCGTCTACAGGTAGTAAGTTTAATATTTCACTTCCCATTTACTTCCTTTTCCTCTTCAATATGGTTATCCAGATGACAGTAATTCGCCTATCTGTTGCAACAGCCCACTTCGAGTCTACACGGTTCTAGTGGTAACAACAGTTAGGTAAAACACAATATGCCTGCATAACCCCATTCTCAACAATCATTATTAACATCAATTTTCTGAACAATCCATTAAACTCATCTGAGTATCGTCACGACACATGCATAGACAATCCGTTAACCGCACTCCAACCGAGCGAGGTCTCATTGTCAACTAGTTACATACTGTGCCGCCACTCATAACATGTATACTTATATTCCTCTACAAATACTCGTCAATTCCTATCAAATGTGCATCCGGGGGGTATCTTGTAAGCATGCTTACTGATGATTTCCACTGCCACAATCCCATTCAGCTTACTCGTGAAACGTTAACCACCCCCATGTATCTATGCCCTTACGGGGGGTATCTTGTAAGCAGCCTTACTGATCATTTTGATCAAATGTGTGCATCCCTCAGACTATGCTCTAGTTTGTTTTTGTAATTAAATGATAGATATTTGAAATATAAAAAAAATTATTCTAACAGCTACAATGTACAATGCAACATATCTCACCCAGACTAAAAAATATGTCTCTTTATCTTAATTGGATGAAAGGCATACAAGTACACCATGAGTACAGACACCTGGGTAAACCGACCAACCTCTAAATACCAACATTCTGAACCTTGATAAACCAGAACCCTGTCAAAACCGACAACATATCATCTCATCTCAAGCATGGTCATTTTTTACCGGTTTCACTGTTCGAGTTTTAAGATAAAATCTCCTAAAAATAAGAATGACATCTGATCAAGCACTTCCATATCAAAATTATCCAGAAAAAAGTTTCTGTGAAGCCTTAGAACTGATTTGAAAAAAACAAGTTACGATAATTCCCCTATAAATTTGATCACCGGAAGTGCAGAGAAAATGGCTTATATATGGAAATATTCTTCATGGCACCAGATACAAAGTGTCACTATTTGTTATCATATGATTTTTCTTCAATTTGAAAGAAGAATGGTTTTGTTACTTTTCCTCTGTGTTTGAATAACAGAGTCGACAAGTGAACTTCCTGTGATTGAATTATTAGGAGAATTACTCCAAGCATACATGTATGCAAGGTATACAAATATATCTAATATATATAAATGTATGTATATAAAAATGAAAGAAACCACAAACACTACACTGTGGTAAATACCCGAGTTAGACTAATTTTGTATATCCAGAAGCTGTTTCCCGGTCTGACCAAATTTTGTTGTTTGTATTCAGAAAAAGAACTATCAAGAAAACATATTGGGAAAAATTGAAATAGTTTGAAACCACACTGTCACTGTAAAAAAATTCTGAATTAAATTAGTGGGGAAAAAATTTGATAATGACCACAATATCAAATATATATGTATGTGACTGTATACCCATTCTGAATGACCAGTTGGATTGGATTGGATTATGTTTTTACTGTAGATACATGTATATGTAACTGAACAGGAAGATGGCTGGACTCCTGAGCTCTTGTGAGACACTGCTAGTATTCATGTACATGTGTGATATTGATCAAGTATAATACTGACCATGGGTCACTCTGCCAAACTGACCTGTCCAGGCAGAATTAAACAGCTCTGGCCTTGCTGGCCCATGTAATGTAATGCAGCCTTGCTCCTAACAAAGTAAAGGGAGGATTTTTGTGGGTGTATGAGACCAGCCCAGCTGGTCAGTTTTTACTGGTCAGTCATTGGTCAACCTGACCCCTTGGTCCTTGTGCAACCCAAAATAGTTAGCCAATATCCACAAAGAATCCTATCTGAAGATTTTAGCCTAGCTAAGGAGTTTTTTTTTCTTCATCTTTCTAGACTACCCTGTATTTCCTACAGCAGCGATTTGACAGAAGCAAAGAAGACAAGATATTTTTTGCAGTCCAGACGAAGTTTTCGAAGGTAGGTTTTTAAATTTCATTTTCATATGTATAATTGTCATGCTGTGTTTCTGTATATTCCACTTCAGAAAACAATTTTAGAGTGAAAGAAAAAGCTGAACATTTAGATTTAAAATGCAGAGTCTCTGATCATAGTCTCCCATTGATTGCATGCTTGCTTTTGTGCATCATGGAACTGTTACTTCACAGCTTTATTAAAAGTTATTTTCAAAATCTCGTCTCCCTCTCAATATGTATGGTTATCCCTCAACAACAACAACAACAACAACAACAATCCCTCTTATAATTCAGTCTTCTTACCAAAAATAAAATGCCCCAAATATTCGGGCCAAAATTCAGTCGGCTGTTCGAATAAATTTGATCACTCTCGAATATCATTGAAATAACGAGTGAATATGATTTTTAACGTCGCTTTCAAAAATATTTCAGTCCTTTGGATAATTTATCTACATGATTTTTAACCGTTTTGTCAACTTGTTGTTCTGATAAATT
This sequence comes from Hanleya hanleyi, assembly GCA_036873755.1. Lineage (NCBI taxonomy): Eukaryota > Metazoa > Mollusca > Polyplacophora > Lepidopleurida > Hanleyidae > Hanleya > Hanleya hanleyi. The sequence continues at coordinate 20,910 of JAVTVY010016220.1, forward strand.
GGACCACCCCAAGATTTTATGGTGTAGAAATTCACTTCCTGTGATTGAATTATCCGACGGATTACTGTAAATTAAAAGCCTTTGATATGTGCCAGACAAATCAGTCACCTTTCTCAGCACAATGAGGGACTATAAATGGCCTCCAGTCTCCCCCCTATCTGATACTCTTGCGTTGACCATCGAATTGCTGTGGGCTATATGATATTATACACCATTAATAGGTCCTCTGTCAGTAGTAAAAGTTGCAGGAAGTGTTTTCGGCCTGTGGAAAGTCATCTGACGCACTTCCCCATCCTCACACTCGCATCCCGCCGAGAGTCCTGTATCCTTCGTTAGCGTTTCCTGTTTTTATGGCAGGTTGATTGATTTTGCTCAAGGTTAATTATTTTACCAACCTAAATAATTGCTTTTACACGGTCAGAAATTTAACCGAATCCTACATGCTGTAGATGTGTATCAAATGTTTCCGATGACTTCGCGGAAAGAAAATCGGCTGCTCTTGAAAGCTCCACTTTAAAATCTGTACTTACCAATTGCTTCAGGTTATACTGCTTTTAACGCCCCACATAAAATCTTCCGAAATTGTTCCGAGTTATTCTATCAAAATAAACTGTGTAGGTTGCTTGATTCCGAGTATATTTTCATGATGCTTCGAAACTCCCCCAAACTGTTAACCCTTAATATATTTATGATATCGAAATATTTTCAATCTTTCACTCATCTGATTTTCCAAATGTACAGAAACCCAACATTCTGTGTTGTTCAACCATAAGTGGAACTAAATGTTACCTACTTTTTAAATGACATTAAGTATGTATATACATTGAATAATTGCTGTAAGATATTTCCCCGAAAATGATTGTTACGATTCCAAGGTATTAACCGCCGTTCACTTCACTGAAAGAGCCAACAACCTTAGAAGTTTTGCTTTTGTCATTCCTAAAGCACTTTTTTGTAACGGCATTTCTGTAGCACACGGGGCGTGAAATGAAGCATGAAAGGGGCCAAGTGGCTTGCTACAATACCAGTGAATCTCGCTCCCTGTCCTTATTTGCACCAAACAATGGAAGTAAACGTGGAATTTACACAAAAATTACAATAAATATTTGCTGTAATTTTGGTGTGAGTTTTGCCACCTCTATTATGTTTTCTAAGAATAAAGAGCATGGCTGCTGGTCTTTGAAGAAAATAACTGTTATGTAGTTAAGAAAACACCGGAATATTGGCACGACTCTGCTGTGACTTTTGTTTGCCAGTAACCATTGATTGTTCAGCATGGTCACGACCTTTCCTTTTATATGTTCAAAAAATATACAAAAAGACGTCCTTAATGGAAAGAAAATAACCCATTTTGTCTCAGTGTTAGTATTATATTTAGGACTGAAGACAGTGAGTTCCCCGCCCTCCCCCCCCCCCCAATTTTCACAGCAGTTGTCTCATTATTTATATATGTTACTTAAGATTGGGGAATAAACTCAATTCAATTCATATTTCTAATTCTAATTCAATTCGTAATGCTGATATATCTTTATGACAATTCCTGTAATAATTCAATCACCGAAAGTGAAATTTCCCACCATATTTGATCAGGGGGTGATCAGATTTAATAGAACGGAGGGTTGACAAAATGGTCCAAAATCTTGCTGATAATCCATTGTTTCTTCATCATTTCAAAGATTCGAGAGGGAGATCAAATTTTTGGGGGTGATTGAATCAAAGGAAGATTCACCGTACATGTATATGCAGATTATCGAGGAAGTTCCAGACAATTTGAAAATAAAATGTCATTATTCTTATATTTCTACAAGAGGTAGCGCAAACCGTCAACATTGAAAAGGATAAAATTCAGGGGTCCTCAGGCTTATATTTGCAGAATCTAGGAATTTATATGGCCTACAATAATGGTTTAACCCTACTCTAATATATGGATTAAATAGGATATATATGAAAAATGCCCATATTTTTGTAGTAAAAATGCATATTTGCTAAGAAGTAAAAATGTCATTTTCCTCAAGATGTCTCAAAAGCTTTCTGGGACAATGCTAAATCACCAGGCATTTTTTTCGAACTAGTAGGATTCCAACATGGCCAATCATGGCCACGAAGCAAAATAACCAGGATTTTGCCTCTCAGCTTGCCAGTGGTTCTCAGGGCCGTAGCCTGGATCTACTGAGGGGTGGTTCGCCTTCACTCCAAAGGGCACATCAGGGGGTTCGCTGTATGGGAAAAGAGGCAAATAGGGGGTTCGCTTCAATTTGAAAAGGGCATTTATATTTGAAATATATATAATATTTTCGAAAGGGGAGTTCGCCCGAACCCAGAAAACCCCCCTTGGCTACGGGCCTGGTTCTTGCGGTCTAAAGTAAATTCCCTCGAAATTTTGAGAACACTTTTTCAATCCAAAATCCTTTCAAAGCTGTTCTCTTTCAAGTTAATATTTCCCAGTTTTAATTCTTTTTTACTAAAATATCCAAATTTTGGTAGGTGCGCAGAAACATGTGCAGTAGATATAAAATTGAATTCGTCTGGAACTTCCTTAAATTGGTGGAAAACTACTTAATTACATTACACTTTAGCTTTCCAGCTTTCATCATGTGTGAGAGAAAGAATTTGAGACAAGAACTGAAATGGTTATATCAACATACATTTTACAATGGACTTGATAACTTGACCATGCTTTTCTAACTGTTTCTTGTACAATACAGGTTCGATAGCAAATATACCAAATAAAATATATTTTGCTGTGTCACGTGTTGTTATTTGTCTTAACTAGTCAGTGTTTTATGAAGTTGAAGTGAAATCTTTGTTTCATTCATGGGATCAGGCTCACTTACCTGTACTTATCACAAAAATTCAAGGAGTGAGTGAGTCAATGTGATTTAATGTCACTTTCAACAGTATTTCAGTCATATCACGATGTTGGGCCCTATTCCTTCATACCCGAGAACCCCACGGGTAGGCTCCTATTCCTTTTCACACTCGGGGAACCCCACGGGTGCCCCAATTGGTCACCTCTTATGACAAGCTCTCTGAGGAGCTGAGGTCTATTCTTACCATTACCTGGGGTGTGCACAACGACATTCCAGGTCAACCCCGGATGCCCCACAGGGCCACACGAAATTCAGATTCAATATACATGTACATATAGGTACAAGCATTCTACCTTGTTTCGCGACCACAAGTAAGCAGACGGATGTACATTTCCGAAATGGTTCTGTAAATCCTCTAATTGCGACGAACTATAATTTTTTTCATCCATTGTGATTAATGGTTTTTAAGCAGAGCCATTAAGGTATACACGCCGAATTAACAATTTACTTTTAACCTTTCCGGGACATCGGCCCTCCTCAACGCTCCCATTTTCATTTTGTATGAGTTATTTATCGTATCCCATTTATCTTTGTTTATCGTTTTATTGGAGCGGAATTGCCTAATTAGGCGGAGCAAGTGGTCACACCGGGCGGTTGTAGGGACGTTACGGTGCCGTCAATAACGGCAGAGGGAAAAACCTGGCTGTTGCTCGTTAGGTGTTTTTCCCTTCATCAGCATGCGGCCGATGTCCTTCCATGTCTCAATCAAAGCGAGGGGAGAGTTACGACCATTGCGAGCTCGATACGCAGACGTTCGATAATTACATTATTTTCCCTGCTGCTATACCTTCGTAGATTGAGGACCGCTTTAGCGAAGACCTACGCAGGATCGCAAAAATTTTCACCCGGGGGACGTCTGACAAATAGCAGCTCCCTGGCAAGGTGTGAAGGTTTTAAATGGCTTTAAATCATGGCTACATACTGCTACCTGCTAAATAATGCAAGGACAGCAAAATTAACAAAGATGTTGGGTCGTGATCTATCATGTGGCTGGTCATTGATGGATCGAGACTTGCTGCATAGATTATCCAGACGGCGCAGAAGTTCTCAAGACTATCCATTTGAGAGGAACGAAGTTGAATTTGGCAAGAAAATATTGATAAGTTTTAGAGTTCTCTATAATTTTTGACCAAATTCTCTTCAAAGAAATTCAAAACACTTCATGCAAAGTTGGACAGATGTACATACATGTATATGACCCAAGATTTTGTGTAGGAATCCTATAGGATGCTTTGATTAGTATAGGAATCCTATAGGATAATATTTTGAATAGGAATCCTATAGGATGCTTTGCTTTTGAATAGGAACCCTGTACGATGCTTTCATTTTTGTGTAGGAATCCTATAGGATGCTTTGCTTTTGTGTAGGTTTCCTATAGGATGATTTAATTTTGTTTAGGAAACCTATAGGATGCTTTGATTAGTATAGGAATCCCATAGGATAATATTTTGAATAGGAATCCTATAGGATGCTTTGCTTTTGAATAGGAACCCTGTACGATGCTTTCATTTTTGTGTAGGAATCCTATAGGATGCTTTGCTTTTGTGTAGGTTTCCTATTGGATGATTCAATTTTGTTTTGAAATTGAAAGAACTTTACTGGAGATTTATATGGAGAGAATTACAAAGCTATTTCAAGCGTGACATATTATCGATATCACAGAGTAATGGTGGTCATTTTGTAGAGTTCAGTTTGTTATACACGATGCAAAAATGAAAAGATTTAACTACTGATTTTTGACAAGCCCCAAAGTAGACAACTAATCAAAATGGACAAATTACAATACTGTTGATGCACTGTCTGATCTCCTGGGTATAAAGTTGTCTGGAATATTATTTCTTATTCATATATAGGTATGAATTGTGACATGAACACTCAAAGTTATACCCAACCACAGGCCTGCACAACTTTGTTATCCAGGTAATTTCCCCGAAAAAAGGTTACGCCAAAAAAGTTTCAGGTTTTTTCTGTTCGCATAACCCAAAACTAGTTGCGCAATTTTTTTTTTATTTTTTTTTATTTTTTTGGTATTGACTGTGATCTCTCTCATTATCTTCTATGATCAATCAGGTTTTTGTAAGTTCTGAAAATATTTGCGAACTTAGAAATTATCAGATTCATAAATTATCAGCTTCTGTATCCATATACATAAAATTCAAATTTCTGAATTCGGTAAACGGGTCTCATTATTAATATGATTATTCACAAAAATCCTAATTTCATTGAGGTGCTCGTGGTATCCATGACAAATCTGATTTTCTGCAAAACTGTCCTGTCCATTTAGTTCTCTCACAAGTGGTGGCTACATGTATGATAGGAAAACCTCATTAAAAGCTGCCAGTGACCATGACAGGCCGGTGTCCAGCATGAGCTGTGTTGAAGGTCATCCTCCCAGAAAAGATTGGATAAAACCGGGAAAGAAAATGAAATATTGGAAAATCTGTAGAAATGCAGGCAAAAATGCATTTGAAATTGTTTAATATTCTGGAGTACTGCTGCTACAAGGCAGCTAAAGGTTGTAAACAAGTTAAAAGATAGCTCTGTTTAGGCTTAGGGCCTGTGTGACTGTATCATTAGAAGGGGTTTTGGGGGGGGTGTTGGCTAGTCCCTGGTTTAATTCTTTGGACATTGGTCACACTGAAGTGTTTTGGCCAATATATATACACTTGGCAGTTCATGTTGACCAGTCAACCAGTCCATCAGCACTTTGTGGTCAAGGTACCATAATTTCTTGTTTATGTCAGGGGTCAGGCTGAAATTTATCTCCCCAGCAACAAAGAACCCATCCCAGGTTTTATTGTTTATTTTCCTGGTCAAAGATTGGTAGTATCTCTCAAATGGAGCTAGTTCTGCATGAACTTCCTTATCTGTTTGCAAAACCGTAAATTCAGTAATAATCCAACAACCGGATTAAAATGCTATCACCCCCACCCCAATTTTGCTGACAAAATTCAATAAGTTGTTCCAATATATTTGATCCTCATCTAAAATCATTAAAATGACAAACAAACCATGGTTTATCTGCATGATTCTGGACCATTTCGTTAACTTGTTCTAATAAATTTGATCACCCTGTGATTTTTGGTGGGAATTTAACTCCGTGTTTGAAATTTGAATAATGCTATCCTTAAAAATCTTTTGGTTGGCGTAAACCTTGATATCTACCTAACTAAAAACTCTCCCGCCTGCCAAAATTTTTATTTGACCTGTCAGAAAATGTTCTTCTTGTTCTTTCAACTTTCATGCTAAAATCATAGCTATTTCCATTCAATACTATACTAAACTCCTTGATTTAAGCGACCTGTATCGGAAAAACAAATATTTCCCAACCTACCTAACTAAATTTCTGAGATCGGGTCGGGTTACTCCCGACAAACAAATTTTTAAGGATGGCCCAGTTAGGGGATATACTGTAGGTGGGTAGAATGTTTTTAGAAAAAGCAGACCTGATACAGCACATTATAAATCCATCAACAACTTGAAATGTCCAGTGATAACATATAGGTGTCTAACTATCCTGTAGATCATGCAAGTCCAGCCTGGTCAGTTTTGACCATTGGTCACTCACTGTCCAGCCCTCCAGTAATTGACTTGTATATGGCCAGATAGATGCTAGGTTACATTAGCATAGATCGTGCAGGCCTGCCTCAGGTTTTTCTGAGCTGCTTTCCCAATATTTTCCAGATTACATAACAGCATAGATTAGGGGATGTCAATTATTTTGGGCTTATAATTAGCTGACCAGATGTGAGGGTGTATTTAACTGGTAATATAGTCCTAAAAGCAAAGAGCAGAGCATATGGTAAATTCTTTCTCAACATTTTGAAAGCTTGAGTCATATGGTGTATATATGTTGAGGGTCTTTTGGCAGTTTTGAAGGTATATCTGATGAGGCTGGTTGTTGTTGTTGTCACAGGTCAGTAACTAAGATAGAAACAACCAACCAACTGTATTTTATGTGGATCCAATTTTTTCAAACTTTTTTTTTCTTTCAATTTTTCCATTTTCTTGAAACTTTTGAATGTGCTCATACGCATATATATATATAAATTCAAACTTTCAATTTGTTATTCTGGCCAATTTTGAAATCCAATATTTGTTCTCAGAATTTTACCTGCATGCACAGGGGCAAATGTGTTGAATGAGTTTTTCAGTGTGTAATTTCTTTCAATCCACATTCTGTTTGTGTTCAGGGTTCGCACGGCTCCTGGAAACTCCTTAAAACTCCTGGAATTTAATTCTAGTGTTGGAAAGTCCTGGAATGTCCTAAAAAATAAAGTGATAGTCCTGGAAACTCCTTAATTTTAATCAAATCACACGAATCGAACGTTTTTGCCTGGTCAAATGTTATGATATACGTTGAAACTCCGTAAACTGTAATCAAATCAATCGAAACTATCATTGTTCATGTTGGGTGACCGGTCGTCGAACATTCATTGTCGTGACAGGTGCGCGACTTGCCGTAAAGGGAAACTGAATAAAGGGAGACTACTCACTGAGTTCGTTTGCGACATCAATGGTTAAGAGTTGTACTCGCCGTAAAGTGGTCTTCAATCACTTTTGCTAGAATTCCCGCTCAGAATTTGTTTACCGTCAATGTTGACACGCTTCGGTGAACTTTTGAACCTTGACTATGCCCCCTGGAAAATGTGTCTTCAACGAGCGCTGGCTCAGTCAACCAAATTACACCGCCTGGTTGGAACGGGGTGCAGATAAGTCCAACGCGAGGTGTAAAGTTTGTCAAAAAACGTTTGATATTTCCAATATGGGGGAGCCTGCCATTCGTAGTCACGCCAAGGGTGTTAAACACAAACAGTTACTTGAACAGAGAAAATCAGCAACTGGATTCACCATTCGAGATTTCTTTAACGAAAGTGTTTTATAAAGGAACATGATCTTACGTAGTAGTTTCAAAACCATGCTTGAATAACCCGTGAAAAAGTCCTGGAAACTCCTGGAATTGCAATAAAATTATACCTGGAAATTTGAAATTATTGACCTGGAAAACTCCTGGAAAACTCCTGGAATTTTGTTTTAGTGTAAGTGTATGAACCCTGTGTGTTACTATTGAATATATTGTTTTTTAGTTGCTAAGATAGAAATGTCATTTTGCTCATGAAAACCTTCAATATTGTTTTGTTTGTAGAACATCAGTTCTTAATATAATTAATTGTTTGTTTCATTCAGCATTTCAATATCGCTTTGATTGCAGAAATTTGTTTCTTTATATGCTCATCACTTTCTTTGACAAATTGTTTCACTCTGTAGCTGAAAAGATCTATACTAAACTATGAACAAAATGATACTGAATCATCCGATGAAATCATTTAGTTAAAATTTCATTCTGTTTTGTTGGCATTGTTTAATGCTAAATAAAATGAAACGAGAATAAGAGAACATTAATATATTTTACTTTTATATTGTCCGTTATCTCAGTCCCTCCTGTTTGTCAAACTTACGAGAGCTGTACGTTGATCACTTGCCTGGATTCTGTTTTGTGGGAATAATGCAAGATTGAGTGATCACTCTGCCCAGTAAAATTTTCATTTCATATCCTGATTCCAGGAGAGGGATCAAAATGCTCTCCAGGAGAGCGATCAAAATGCTCTCCAGGAGAGGGATCAAAAGGCTCTCTAGGAGAGGGATCAAATGCTCTCTAGGAGAGATATCAAAATGCTCTCCAGGAGAGGGATCAAAATGCTCTCCAGGAGAGGGATCAAAATGCTCCGTAGGAGAGGGATCAAAATGCTCTCCAGGATAGCGATCAAAATGCTCTACAGGAGAGCGATCAAAATGCTCTCAGGAGAGCGATCAAAATGCTCTCCAAGAGAAAATTTGGGAGAGTGATGGAGAGAGAATAATCAGTCCTCTTAAAACCGAGAGACTTCGCTGCATTCATTCATCTCATTCCTTTATTCTTGTCCCGTTTATGTATTTTTATGAAAAGTGTGTCAGACTTCAACATTCGAGTTGAGTGATTGCTCGTGCATGCCTCCACACAACCTGGAGCTCGCCAGGCATGCTGTTTGTCACTCACACAAAAAAAATACAGTTTTATCTGGCCCCCAATTCACAGTTTACCTTAAAATTTTCAGAAGACCTCTTTTATTGGAGAAAAACAATTACTTGTTCGCAACATCTGGCAAATTAATCTGATTATTCAGTGAAAGGTAACTAATATGTTGTATGTACATGTATCTTACACTGTAGATCATATAGAATAGGAGGGAACTACATTAGGGACAATTATCAAAGGGTTTTGTTGCTATTTGCTGTGAAAACTATATGATAATTACATAATTAAGTAGCTTTATATTTGTCAGTGACTGATAATTATTCACTAAATGATTTTTTTTTTTTTCTTTGCCCTAATTGTAATTCTCACATAGCAGACCAGCAAAACCCTTAATCAACAGCCCTAAGTTTCTTAATTAGGTGTGATATTAATTACTTAATGGTTTAATATATTTCTTCATATGATTTCTAGTTTTTCAGGTGCTATGGACATTTCAAATTATAACTTGTTTGTTCTATACACATAGGGTACCTATATGAACAGCAAAACAGAATTCCGGACTTGCATACAATTCAAGTTAATCATTTAATCCGGCAGGTGCATTGAGACATTGCTCAGGGTGGTTCTTTCATCCACTGTTTCCTATATCTTTAGCATGAGGCTAACTATTGATAACTGGTATAAATATGGGTCAAATTATCCTACTATTCCAAGAACGGACCATTATGCTTAAGTTTATGATAATTTTGGCAACTTAATTCAGGTTGAAAATAGTCCAGTTATCATTGGTTCAAAATATTTCCTAGGCTAAGGAGATAGCAAAAAGAACGAATGAGCGATCCACTGTGAGCCATGTCTCCAATGCACCTGCCAGTCCTATCATTTAGTTCTATTGTTAAAGGGTTAATTTGAATTTTGTGCATGTGGTGGATTGTTGTGAAGAAATGTGTATGTATATTGTTTATTATGATATAACATGAACAAATATACCTAGGTTTAACAAATTAATACTATGTATACATCTGGCAATGGTCCAGAGGTGTAGTGAAAATGACTGACCTTGACCTATTTTATTCAGGTCAAATTCTATTCAGTACGATATTTTATGAACGATTGTACATGTAATATTGTTCAAATTTATACCACATATGGCTGGACCTGAAGTCTATTGAATGAAGATCAAATTCTATCTGTCTAGCCTAAGATCTCCTAATTAGTATATTCCATATACAATTAAGTTAGAATAAACCAGAAAAATGTTGAAGATGACTGATCTTGATCTATATTTCCAAGATCAAATTACTTGATTTGATTATCAGCTATACATAATCTAAAGCTAAGAATTTGGTCATGCTTCACCAGAACCTCAGTGCAATATTGTTCCCATCAATTAAGGCCTTGGCAAAGCTGACCTGGCCAAACTTCCTATGTTTTTCTTGTACAAGAGAACTACAGTCAACCCTACTAGATCACATTTTTCTTAACCCAGTTGTCAAAGTTCTAAAAATACATCTGATACAATGCATGTTTGCTGAGTGCAGAAAATAACTGATAGCCGTGGAGTATGGGAGCCCATTGGGCTATATATTTTTTTTAAAGGTGAGAACACATAGCATCTAATGTTACGCAAAGTATCCCTGCAAGAAATCTTGGTTTCGAACAACATCCGAAAGTATATGTATGTTTATTGTCTCTTCTGGAGGACTTTCCATAATGTAAATTCATGAATTTATTCAGCAAAAACAACCCGTTTTACCTGCATTTTAGAGAGGTGTTTCTTTTCCTAACTGATAAAGATTAAATTTATCCGACTTCGGTTAATCAAGTTAGAGGCCCGAATGAATCTGCTGTGTTCGAATATGGTGATCCCTCTACTAATTCAATCACAGGAAGTGAAATTTCCAACCACGAAATTATGGGGTGATCAAATTTAATAAAACATGAAGTTGACAAAATGGTTCAAAATCATGCATATAATCCATTATTTCTTTGTTATTTTCATGATTTTGGAGGGTGATCAGATTTATTAGAACAGACGATTGAATTTGGTCACCAAGTTAGGGGCGATCAAATTTTGTTAGGGGGATTGAATTATTGGAGGGATTGCTATATGTCCCAAGAATTCCCATGAGCAAACACCAAGCATGGGAGGCATAGTAGGCTCCATGTACCAATCCAGCTCTGTTAGCATGGTTAGGCCCCTTTCCTCCCCACTGAGACCCTGGGGTCAGAGGTCTGTGTATATCCCATCAACTTGTTAATCATACCCTTTTCAAGGCCCTATTATTCCTTTCAGCTTCCCCACATGTATCTAGCTGGCGTGTGCCAAGCAGCACACTTCAGCTATTAGGGATTTTATTACTGTGTCTCCAACAATGGAAGAATTTTTTCCCCTTGCCTGCTTCAGACCAGGTAGCTTAACTGACAAATTAGCAGCAAAATCAACAGGGGCAAAAAAGCTTGCAATTTTCCATTGTTCACTAAGTGGGGTCAAAAAGCCTATTGATAGTCCTTGACATGTTCTTTCCGCTATTATAATAAAAAAATTCCTGGGGATAAAAATGTGACAATTCTTTCACAGGGAAGGAATGCAGAAATGTGAAATAACGGAAATCGTGGACTGAGGATCAATGCATTAGATCTCCTTTCACTGCACATTTTACTTTTACATGTAATCCCTTATTACTTTATGGTTAACTAAAAGAAAAAAATCAACTGAAAGAAAAAAATGTTAATAAAATTTTAAAAAAAAGAAGAGATTTTTGTATATTTTAGTAGGCTAATTCTTCAATCTTGATGAGCTGGTGTTCCTGCAAAGCAGCTAACAAATTTATAATTTATTGGATATATTTTTTCTTGAACAGTTTGATGAACAGCTTTGACAATCTATTTTAGCACCAGTTACTCGATGTATTTTAAAAGTTTAATGACACTTCAGTATTTATACTGTAAGCTTCCAGGCCTGTAATAATTATATTTCCTTATGGAAAAGTTTTTTATGAGCCCATTGCATGTAAATATCGCAAGTTCAGAAAATGCTTTGCAGGGGGAAATTAATTAACATCAGTCACTAAACCAATTGAATATTAAAATCGGGCAGGTGGGTGCTTAATTGATTTAAGTGCAGTTGTATTATTCATAAAATGTCAAAAAATAATTTGGCCCATCTTGCATGTCTAAAAAATAAATATACATGCAATGATATGAATTATAGATGAGATGTCATTTGCATTGATTGAGTACTGAAACTGATTGACAGGAGGGTTGTTGATTTCAATCAGGTACGACTGACAGGTGTGCAATGTACATGCAGTACAGGTATTGTTGCTAAGGTAACTGTTTTATACCACACTTTATCTACTGACCATATGTCCTGTACAAACTGCGTCCAGGTTTTTAATTATCTTCGCCAATCTTTTGTCAGCGGTATTATGCAGGATTTACACGAAGATCAAAGAACACCTGCCTGTTTGTACTGGTAACATTTTTTAATGGGGGAGACTCGCATCATTATATTTACCCATTGTTTCTTCTCAGCCACAGACGGGTGTAACGTATGTTGATGATTTTCTTCACCGGCGTTTACGCACGCGTCTTTATGTCTATCAATATCGCCATAGCAACATTGATTTACCTCATTGATTGAATTATTTTGGGCATTTATTACATCATGTATGTACATCTAATTTGATATTTGATCATGAATGAAAGAAACATATTTGATAGAGAGCAAACTGAATATACAAATGAGCCTAAAGAAGAACAACTATATCACTTAGGAAGGTATTTTAGCCAACTATATTATTTGTTAAAACTTGCAGGTTACTTCATGTAAAATGTGGGGGAAAAAAAATAAAAAAAATAGCAGTTTCATAAAATTATAATGCAGCTGATCAAATTTTATGTTACCAGAAATATTAGAAAAAGAAAAAGCCAAATGGCACAAATATTTTGGGTGAAGCCTTTCACAGCTTGTCAGTAAAATCAGGGAGTATTCTGGAAGGCATTATCACATAATTTTGTGCTACATGTATTTATTTTGTATTACCATTATAAAAGAATTGGAACAAGTTGTGATTGAACTTTTTTTTATTAAACTGCATTAACATTTTACCCATATTTACAGATCACGACGAAGACATAAGAATTTGAAATGCACTATCAAGGTGTTGGTTTTTTGGGGGTTTTTTTTCTCGAAGATATAGTACAAATTTTGATAAACAGAAACATATTTCCAAATTTATGTAATATACAGGTAGATGTTGACGGATTATAAGAATATTAGATCCGGTTGAAGGCTGATTGTTCAGTTTGTTTGTAAATGTTTAATTGAACACCAGACATGCATCTGGTAATGGGCTGGAGAGGCCACTTTGTGTTATGTAATTAGAACATCACATTTTGTGTTGAAGGTGTACATGGGCTGTTGTTTGGTAGGTCTATAATAATGGAACTGTTTAAGAGTTCATTTGACCAGTGGTCCATTAATGAGACCTCATTAATGCAGTAAATAGACTTGATGCTGGAGTTAATTTCAGGACCCCCCACTGAGTAGAAATATGGTATAGGTAATTTTGAAAGGAATATTTGCATGTTATAAGGTTGGTATACAGGTACTATTAAAATTAATATTATTTTCTGCACAACGAAATAAGTATTTTACATTTTCTCTTTTCGCTGGAAAACTGTTTTATAAGTGTTTTCTTGTCTCTGGACTTCGTTAAAATCAACCAGACAGATTCAACAGAAATGTAACTTGATTTTGAAAAAGATAAAACATTTGTTGCAAACTGACGCAGACAGTTACAACATTGAGATACATAATATCATTGGAATTCAGTTGGTGTTTTGCTTCTTTTCCATCGTTGATATGTTATTATCAGAATAAAATAGTACATTCATAGATTTGTATATACATGGGAAAGTGAATCTCCTTCCTTTACCAATATTTGTGTGTTAGAAAACTGGGGTAGATCAGATTTTTCTTCAAAAAATTGTGATGGTCAATTTTATTAAAATGGAGATAAGATTGATCAAAATGTGCTCCTTGACCCGTTTTGATAATTTTGAGGCATTTACAGAGCGGATCTTCTCTTGTAGCAAATGAAGAACGGTTTTGGTTTATGTGTCCATATGTTTATTGCAAGAGAAAATCAGCCATAGAAATATATTTTTACAGCTTTTAAAGTCAATAATTTTTTTGTTGAGATTTATCACTTTCACACACAAAGGAATTTTTCCAATGTTAATGTAACATATCAGATATTTGTGGGGTTGGGTAGGGTATTTAGGTGTGTGGAGGGGAGGGGGGTTGATGTGGAATCCAAGTATCAATATGTTATGGTCTATTGGCTTTCGGCTGGCAGATGTCCTATATAATACCAGGGAGCCTACAATAGCAGGCACCCTGATAATACAACACAATACATCATGCAGACCTGAAGCTTTTCTCTGGCCACTGACCACTGGTCACTTAATATGGCCAGCACATGTAACACCACTGACCAGTCCAGAAAGAGAAATAATGTTCTAACACAATGGCCCTGATTAAGTTATGCACCATTATGACTCCCACAGGCTTTGGCCATTCCGCTTTTGTTTTCACTCCAGTTTTTGCAGGGGCTCAATTAACAGGACTTTATTGTATTGTGTGACCATGCCCATATTTTTGCCTCTGTGCTTCAGAGAGAGTGGAGATTCCATAAGCTTTACACTGGACATCTGGGGAAACGGTCTGCCTTTGCCCATATATGGGTGCGCTGGGCTGTGATTGGCCGCCCTCAGAGATCAATAGCTTCCATCACTTGATACAAGCAATGTGTTTTCACTGTCAGTTTTGCCCATCCTTGTCTGTCCAGTATCCAAAGGACTTTTAGAAGCACTCTCAGTATTTTCATGTTACATGTATAGTCACATCTGAATCCTACATGGAGAGCTAGTACAGCATCACCGAAGAATTCTTCATTCTGGCGGCAAGACGAATCCGATATTACCAGGTATTTATGAATTTTTTGGAGAAAAAGTCCTCATCCTTTCTTTAGATATCACATGTATTGATCTAAATAGTCTTTTTTTATTTCACATTTTGAAATAATTACAGATGATATACATGTATGTATTTATAAAAACTTCATATATATATATATATTTTTATTTTTTTTTGCGTTGTAATTTCGTCCCCAATTTCCCCCTCCATCCATCTTTCTCAAGATTTTTAAACTAATACATGTAAGATATTTGCGAATATCTACTCTTTTTATCTGTAACAACTGATATTTTTCTGTTGTCGAGTTATGATTTTTACCTTTTTTCATGAACCTGACTAATATCGTGAAATATTTGTATATTTATTTATCAATGATTATTAGTACCGTGATGAAATATGATCTAAATGTAGTTCTTCTCATTGACAACACACAAGATGGAAACTACCAAAGCAGGAACTATGACAGCACATTTTAGTTTGGCTGTTGCTTTCGTGTTTCAAGAACTTCTCCCCTCCTCCCCCTTATACATTCCCCCCCTGTCGGAGTCCCCAACTGTAAGCCAGTGATGAATGCAGTTTAATATCTAAACTGGAAAAAATCTTGAAAATACATTTTATCTTGCGAAGATGTCCATATCATCCACACAGCTGTGTATCATCTATGAAGCAACATGGCATCATTTGCTGACGGCCTCGCAATTTGTGTGGGAGCACCAAGCTCTTCATCATCCTCGAGAATTTTTCTCTAATTTTTCATCTCTCTGTGTGCATGGTTTTAAGTTTAGAATGTTTGCGTGTGGATTTGGAAAAAATTCAGCAGTTTCAGTAACTGTGAAAACTTGTTTACTTCCCTGAATATTGTTATGCGAGAGTGATCACTTGCTGCAATACCACTCTCCATTGCATTGGGAGTTTCGAGGGGAGTGGTCAAAAGCTCTCCTGGAGGAAAAAAATTAGTAGAGAGAGGGCGATCAGTCTCCTTAATACTGTAATATGAATACAGATAGTCGACAGCAGAATTGTCTCCCAGGTACATTGTGAAATGCTCTCTCTCAGAAATCACACACCCTGGGGCAACAACTCCCTGGGCAACCCGGAATGCTAGTAATAACCAGGAAATGGTAAAGAGGGCATATGCATAGTCACATGGGCACTTCTGAAAGGGTTAACTTTGATGGGGGTGTTTTTCCTGTTTGGTCAAAAAGGGAGGCTGGTCGAGGCAGGATGTGATGTAACCAGGGTTAGAATTGTAAGTGAGTGTAATGGTAGAAGGACCTTTGTGATATTAGATACTGGTGAAGTGCTGGCTCACTGAGAGATAGCTAAGCTCTCCCAATGGTTTCAAACACCCCGGTCATGTGCCTGTCGATTCGCTTCAGGGACAGCGATGAAACATGAAAATATGAGAACTGAGCTATTTTGATTAGAATATCTCCCCTCAAGGGATCCGCTTAAGTTTTTTTTTGGGGGGGGGGGGGAAATTTACAGTCAGTTTATTTTTTTAGCCCTCCCCACTTGAATAGAATTTAAAAATAATTTCTTTCTCATATTCATTTATGTCAATTAATTACGTATTAGATATAAATATTATTTACATATGACTCTCACTAATTTTTCTCGGCATAATTTAACTACATAAAGTGTAGATGCAAAAATCAGTCATGTTTTTATTTTGTTTTTTTTTATATATAAACTTGGAACAAAAGACCGATTCTGCACACTGATTTGTGACTGCCAGTCATTTGTTTTTGAGGAGTTGGATCACACTCCCACACCGTCACACTCCTAAAAAATAGCTCAGGAGTGTGAAAAACAACACTCGCCAAATGTAAGCTTCCAAATGTTATAATCTGGAGGAGCGTCATGATAGCACTCCTTAAAATCATTTTTCATATTTCAACAGTGATTCACAGCACTCCAGATATTTTCAAAAATGACCCACAGTCTAGCTTCATGCGTTGTAGCATTTCCTTCAACATTGTTTTATAACTGGCATATATTAAACTCAAACTTGTCAAAGTTGCCAAATCTTCTGTAAATATCAATGCATATAATGACCATATTTAAATCCGTTATCTCTAGCCAAAATTTTTTCTCTATCTTGAAGTATAGACAGAAATGAAAAACTACTACCCAGAAATGTATGTGCAAAGCTACATGTACACACCGGGTGATCTGTCAGTTCCGTCCGTCAGTCTATTATTTTTAATTTATATTGTTAAAAAAAAAAACCAAAAACGGATTAATAGTACTACTCACTAAATTTTTGGTTTCTGTGTATTTTTTTGGTAATAATTTTTATTGCTGGTTTAAAATTTTTTGTTTATACTTTCATCTGAAATATATTGCTTCGAGGTCACTAGGATATAATTGTGGTATGGTATCTACGCTGTATATGTAACATAGGAAAGTTTTGATATGCTAAAGCTAAAGCTGGTCCAGTGTGGTATCAATTACCCAGCAAATCTATCCACAACCACACTTCCCTGTCATGACCAGGAAAGCATTTGTGCAATTTGTTCTTCCTTGCCCATGTAAGCCAGCTTTTTCTAACCCAGGCCTGTCCAGATGACATTACTCATTTAGAAATTCAGAAAGTGGATATTTGCTATTATGTAACAGGCCTGTGGCTGAGAGCAAATGAACTGGAACACCTGTCCTGTTTTAGCTCAATGTTAAAATGGGTAAAATAGAGGGTGTCTCAGCAGATATCAGGTTTCCTTGCAGAATGCCATTTTTGTGCATGGTTTGAATAAACTTTTTGTGTTGAATGTCACCAAGTGTATTTTGCTGTACATATTCCACGTAAATCAGAAGGTATATATATTTTTTTAAATGAAAAATATGCGAAGATAAAGATTATATACTGCACATGCTTGCAAATCCAGCAAAGTATTTAGTTTGGAATGTTTTTCAGTTTCAATTGGATCAATTTTAAATGGAAAGAAAAAAGGTTAAAGTAAAGAGAAAGAATTTGTCATCTTTTCAACAGTTTTGTAATTCTTGTAAAAAATCCTCTTGCTTATAATATTTTGGAAAAAAAAGTTATTGAAATATCTCTCGACACCATCAGATATGTGAATGTTTCAGCATAAATGCATGGAAAAATTTCCCATTTTTTGTTGTCAGGGCCACTCTATGGTGTTTACTTCAGTGTCCATTTTCTTCCTAACATACATGTTGATGTATGTGTGTAAATCCATTAAGTTGGTGTGAGTGTTTGACCTCTCCAGTTTGACATGTTTCACACAAACTGGGCCTGTTATGCAAGAAAAGAACCTTTGGCCTGTTTATTGTGCTCCTAGAGAAATCTAAAGCAAACAGATATCAGGTTCTGTAAAAGCCTCTCATTCAATCATTGCACCAATTTGCCAATGTTAGAGTGAAAGAAAGCTTGACCCATTTTCTTCTTGAAAATATTTTAAATGTTTTTGAACATTTCTTCAATAAAAAATCATTTATCTATAAAAGTTAGAGTATATACATATATATGCAGGTTGAAACATCGCTGATTTAAAATTCCACGAAAATGAACAAAATATGGTAATCTCCCTTATAATTGCCCAGCATAAAATCAGGGTGTGTTAAATTTATTAGAACTGGAAGTTGAAAAAATGATTCAAAATCATTTGTATTTTCCATTATTTCTTTGTTATTTCAGTGATTTAAAAAGCGATCAGATTTATTAGAACAGCTGATTGAATTTTGTCCCCAAACATAGGAGTGATTGAATTTTGATGGGGGAATTGAATTATTAGAGGGATTACCGTAAATGTTGTTGAAATATATAAGCAATAATTCAACGAAAAGGCAAGCAAACTATAGCAGTTAAGCCCAATATCATTTAAAATTTATATTTGATGAAAAGCAATAATATAATTTTTTTCTTCCGGGTCAATTTGCGAAGTTTAAACAATCGTAAAACATTTATTCACCGAGTTACTACTTTCACATGCTGGGTTATTCTGTGATGGTGTTTTTATCGGGTTCTGTTTAGCGACATGTACTTGTGTCGCGAGTATTATGGAAGAAAAATAGGGAACTCCTATAATGTAGCATTGATCCCTGCCCCCACTGACCAATGGTCACAGAGTAATCTCGTGATGGCTCGCCGAATCGTCCGAATTTTCAGATTACACCGAGCGAAAGTGTAGAGAAGGAAATGAAAGCAAACAGTTTAAACGAAGAAAATTTGATTTTTGATGAGTGTTGGCCCTGACCAGTGTCCAGCGGCTGGCTGGAGCGTGTACGAACACCGCGACCTATGACCTATGTTATTAGTGATAGGGGATCATGGGAGATCGCGTGTCGCTTTCTCGTGCCCTGTCCCAAGACTTGATATATCTGTTCCTGCCTCTTTGCGAGTTTGTTTTCCAGTACGATGTCGATTTTCTCCAGTTTCATCCCTCGATTTTGTTCTCGTATTGATTCAATTTGGAACGTTTTGGAAGCTGTTTACATGGGCATGGTCTGTCTATGTAAAAGCATTTCGGCATTTGAAAAGCACTGAATGCATTCAGAGTATAGCTAAATGAGGCCAATCAAGATCTCTTTTATTTATGCTGAGTGGATGTTTCCTTTTCTAACGTGATCACCAATGGTGGGTTCTTCACACAAAGTTTCATCCTTGATTTTTTTTTAAACATTCATCATTTTCTGATTGGTTAATTTAAATGAATCCAGCTATATATGTACATGGCTAATACAGTACAAAAAAGCAAAAACATATATATATATATATATTCCAACCCACATAACTAGGCACCTTTTGAGGAAACACACATGGGTGATCCTAGAATTTTAGGCAAGACATTCTTTGCTATATCTCCTGGTTTATAAGTTAGATCTCTTAAAACTGGGAAAAACAAAAGATAAAATATTTTCGGTTTCTACAGTTGTTAGTTAGACACGATTATGGAAATCCCTCTAATAATGCAGCAACAGGAAGTGAAATTTTTCACCATAAAATACATGTATGGGGGTGATCAAATTTATTAGAACAAGAAGTTAACAAGCAAACGAAACGAATACAAAACGCGTTCAGAACGCTATTGAAACGCGTTTCAAACTCTAATAGAACGATAATATAAGTGAAAAACCGGACACCGAACGCTTTTACCCCTGTAATCCAAACTCCTACAGATAATCCATTTTTTCCTTGTTATTTCAGTGATTTTTAGAGACTGAACAAATTTATCAGAAAAGCCAATTTGTGATCGAATTTTGACAGGGGGATTAAATTATTAGAGGGATTAATTAACAGGCAAAAAAAATCACTGAAACTATTTTTCTCAAATTATTCCTGAATGCCGTACGCCGAAAAGATGTTAGACAAATTGTACAGATTCTCTTATTCCGTCTGACATAACCTTGTGTGTGCTCAGGTGTTCGCAGAGAATGAGTCCTTCAACTCTCATTTGTCAATTTTTGACACGGTGCTCTCTTCTACAGTTTCCCCAGTTACACAGAGAAAATCTATCTGCAGTTGACAGAAGTAATTCTAGCAGATCTATTGGAAATCTCAGCTCTGCTGTATCAAATTGCAAGGCTCGAAGCCTGATCCGTTTAAGTGAACATGTGTCCGGAAGTATTTTAATCGTTACGTAACATCTGAACTGGGAATTGTTATTTGCGAAAGTCAGATTAGGGACTGGTTTTCGCATGCAGAAAATTTTGAATTTGGCTGGCATTATTCCAAATTATGCACATTTTATGGAAATGACAAATTGGTATGAAGTAACCCCACAAAAGAATTTGTACACAGTGTACACTGACCATGCTTGGGACATCTTTAAGTAATTAGTATACATGTACTTGTAGTTAAATTTGATTGTTAACCAAGTTAAAGAAAGTTTCCATATTTTTTTTTATTTTTTAAATGAGGAACCTGTTCTGAAATTGAAGAAAATGCAAAATGTTTTGTACATGTTTCATTTGCATATGTACATGTAGATGAATTTAAATTCAGTTAAAGAATGGAGATATCGAGGAGAAAAAAAAGCAAAGCAGAGATAAAAATTTAACCAGCTGCGATATCAATTAAAGCGGTATACATGTAAGTTTATACAGAAGGATGTGAAAAACTGGCGGTTTTCCTGCTGTAGGAAACTAGACAGTATTTAACAATTATAGCTATAATGACCGCCTAGGTCCGGACAAGGGCTATAAGTGGCTCCTCCAAAGTGACAATTGTCATGTCGCCATCGGCTGCAGGCTGGCCACGGGTCAGAGGTCGGCCATGCACCAAGGGGTATGTATTGAAATCGGCTTGTGCCAATCCAAACGATCAAATAGAGGAATAATGCTTTTTTCTGCACCCTGATTTATCAAGCTGTTAGCCTTTAAAAAGGTGATATGCCATACAGTTTATCAGTTTAACCTTTGCTCTGAGGGGCTGGGGAAAAATAAATGTTGTCATTCACTCTTCAAAAAAGGAGGTCTTTATTGAGCAAATTGGTTTGTTAAGCTCATATACTACTCAAATGTGCCCCATGCCCTCTCTCCCACTTAAAGAGAAATTGCTTATTAATTGAAAAATAGCGATAATTGGCTTCAAGTGATGACAAGAGTATTCATGATCATGCTTGCTGGGGTTTTTTCTCACGTTTCATTTTTGCCTTCATGTTATCTATTGGACTTGTTTTTAGTGGCTTTCTTTTGTCTAAGATATTGCCTCAAATTTGTTGTAGCTCAGATGATTTTTTCTACCAGAAGAATGAATTAAGCTTCTTTGAAGTGACAATTGAATCAGATCAACTCTGCTTTTATATCAATTAATGGTGACGGTGTGTTTATAACTGTGTATGTGTACGAAAATCTTTGTTCTTCAATAAGTCAATAAAATATAAATGACCATTAAGTACAGTTATCAATGCCAGGCATTGATTTAAAAAAAAAAAAAAACAATTTATACCATATCAGGGTCTGAAATAGGCAAATACAAACTGACTGCTATTTCAGAACCTGCCATATGGCTGGATATGATATTTTAAGCTATTAGCTTTCATCACCCCCCTAACTGTTGCTGCTTCAAAGATTTCTTCCTTGAAGTAGCAGGAACGCAACTTGGCTGGGTGGTGCTTGGTTGGTTCGTCGCGATATAGCTGAAATATTGTTGAAAGCAACGTTAAATTCTATTCACTCACTCACTCAACCAAAATATTAGGTAACTTATTCTTATTAAGTTTTGAAAGGTGGAATGAATTGCAATTTTTCTTATCGTCTTTCTCTTTGTTAACAGTGCAAGTCACATGAAATGAACATGAATCAATTGATTGGTTGATTCAAATTTTCAAAGAGAAATTCTGGTATTTTCATTGGCTTGTTTAGAAAATTGGAACGACCTCCAGCCAATGATATAGTCTTGTCTATCATAGCTTTCATCTCATTCCTCGTCATCCCCTGAACATACCCTTACAGTACGAAAACAAACTCAATTCTCTCTTCTGTGCAATTTTGAAAATTGCCCATCTTTTGTGGCTTAAAGGCCTGCTGGGCACACGCCAATTAATGCCAACTGGTACGATCGTTCTTATCGGGGCGATTTCTTCAGTATTTGCCCTACGCCCTGTGCACAAATCTAAGAGAAATTAGTCGGGACAATGGCCCGAAATTGACCAGGTCGAGAAGGGGAATTCTGTTGAGGTGAACCCACTTTTCATAGTCGATCATGCGGAGATATGTTGGGTCTTATTCCGTCCTTATGTGGTTCTGTCTCTTTGTCCTGGTTTGCGGGGATAAAGGGACTCTTCCTTAATAGTTATTCTTTTTAACATCGTGCCGTAAGCCACCCAGAGATGATAGCTTGAAGAAGCTGGAGATCTTTGGGGGGCAAATGTTTCTTTAATTTCCCTGCCAGATGAGATCTGTGTTTTGTTTTTCGTGACAACCGGCCAGCTGGCTACTCTTGAAGGGTCGTCTTTTCGGCCATGATACACTAGCATGCGCTGGACAGACAAAAAGCTTTGCCCCGTCGTCGGTTCTGTTTGCCGACTTGTAATTGGTTCTAGGATGGTAGAAAAGCAGACTGCCTCTCGAGTGCTCTTAGAAGTGATTCGAAGACTAGAAAAACAAGCCGAGGCCAAGTTGAGTTCCCCGAACTTCCCAAAAGTTGGGATACACGTATATATGGCGGCGTGCGCCATAGATGCAAGCAAACACCCCATGAAGTTGATGGGTCTATTTGAATTTTACTCCCCCATTATCCTCCGTGTTTGATCGAAGCTGATGAAAAATTGATCACTTTTGGTCAATATAATGACCTTTAAAATAAAACCCTGGAGTTTCAGGATGGAAAATAACCTGTCAGCGATGTAGCTGGCCGGGGTAGTTTTTCACCGCTTTTCCTTTCGGATCTGGACTTTTAACTGTCTTCCCTCCCCAGGGAGTCTAGCCGGTTTCAGAGCAGACGATCCACGGTTCGGCATTACCACGAAGACGCGTTATTCACTCAAGCTTTTCTGTCCTACCTTCATGCATCTTTCATCCCCTGTCAGGGACAAGCGGCGAATAACAAATAACCAATCAGGGTCTATGATGTAACAGCTTTACGCATGATTGACAGATGGCATCGCTTTGTGGATTTCATCCCTCATTTCTCTACATGCTCTCTGACAGCCACTCCAGGTTAAAAGCATATAATCAATTCAGCTCTAAGGTACGTACACCGTGCTCGTTGCAGCCTGGTGGATACTCATGACATTTTTATAATCTTAATCCTCGCGGTGTTTCGGAGTACAGCACATGACATTGACAGTCGATTGCGATGGCTCTGGAGCCGAAAACAACAACAGGTATACGATTAAAATTATTTCCGCATTGTCGCGTGGGACATCGATTTGGTCGGTACTCTGCTATCAAACTCTCCGTTACGTAAAGGATTAAGTGTTTACTAGATAGAGCAAAGATATCGGAGTACGGTAGTCTGAATTTGCCCTCGTATTGGAACTGTCAAAGAATTCCAGGGAAGTCAAGTTCTCCACTGCATGTAAGCTTTTTGTTTTCTTGTGTTTTTTTTTCAGATAAGCAAAATTTGTCATTTTCTTTTTTGTTAATTAAGAATACTGATCAGCGATATGGATTTGATATTTTTGGAACAACATGTCGTCGTCTGTCTTGCGGCTTGTCCACCACAAGTACATGTTAGCTTTTTTGTCTGGATAGTGGGCAAACTTCATCATTTTCTTATTCGATACTTTTGGATTATAAATACTGATCAGCGATATGGATTTGATATTTTTGGAACATCGTAACTGTTGTATGAAATTGAGTGTTTTTCAATTTGATGGTAACGCTGGTACGTGTATTAGAGCTTTGGATTTTGGACACGGAAATTCCTTATTAGGCAATGGCTGAATATTGAATGACAGGCTAGGCACTGGTGTTTGTCGATAACATATTTCTTCTAATTATTCAGATGGCAAAACTTAACTTCAGGATCTGTGGAGAGAAATTCTGGTAACTTTCTACAAATTTCACTGGCTATATTTTCAGTTCTCGGGATAAATAACATGTCC
Organism: Hanleya hanleyi; assembly: GCA_036873755.1. Lineage (NCBI taxonomy): Eukaryota > Metazoa > Mollusca > Polyplacophora > Lepidopleurida > Hanleyidae > Hanleya > Hanleya hanleyi. The sequence continues at coordinate 45,297 of JAVTVY010016220.1, forward strand.
ATGCCACAGAATTTAGCCTTAGTTGACATTAATATATTTTTTCCCTCGTTGAACAACTTGTGGGCATGCAGTACCTTGGATATCTTATGCCACACATTTAGTAAGATTATAGTTCGGGTAACTTTGCTATGTTTTTCATGGATTTAAATTCAGTTCTAATATTTGTTCCAATGTGGTACTCTTGTTTTTCAATGATAGGGTCATGAGAATCACAGGTCTTATAGTTTGATGTCATACATGTAATTTTTGCAATAAATACGATTGGATTAGATTTAGTTAAGTATATTTTGACTTTTTGGCCAGTTCAGTTCTCTCCCCCCCCCCCTTTCTCCCCTTGTCTCCCCAATGCCCCCCCCCCCTTTCCACTTCTGTCTCGAACTGCATTTCAATTTCTAAAGCCACAGCTTGAATGCTGATGTAAAAAACGCTTAGTATCATTCGAGAGACTTTTTGAAAAATGGCCATCGCAGAAAACAAGGGGTTCTGGGATTACGGGGTATTTGCAGAGATCCTTTGGCATTTTTTTTTCTTTCAAACTTCTATGAATTGATTAAGAGCCTATTCAGACTGGGGCAGAATAGGTTAGTTGATAGAGACAGTTTGCTAATGGAGGCGATGGAAATGGTATCTTTTTATAAATACCCGCCACAACTTCCACAACAAATGGCCCGAAAGCGTTATGCAAGATTTTGAGACTGACGGATGGGTCAGTAGGGGACCTCTTTGGAAATCTGACCAGCCCAGCACTGTCCGCTGGTGAAAGGAAATCGTCTGAACAGATGCTTTCGATGTTTGTTAACTTTGCTAGGGTTGTTTGTTTATCAAAATGCTTTGAACAGTTAAAGAAAAAAGATTGCTTCTGCAAGAACTTTGGCCAAGAGAGTTTGACAAATTGAGTTCTGATTTCCTTGTGGTGGCTTTTCATGCATCTGTCTAAGAATTGGTCGAGTAAGTATGTTAACATTATATTTTGTTTTTTGCTCACAGAAGTGAGATAAAATGAATTTGTTAGAGCCAAAGGTGTCATCATGGATTGTGTACATGTAACATCAAACACAATTATTTTCCTAAAAAATAATCAACTTTGGATTTTTACAGAGTGGAAAAAAATCAGATAATTATAATTTGAAACCAGTTGTAGAAATAATTGAATTCAAGTACTGTTTTGTTCAACTCTTTTGTGATATCAGTTGAGAGAAATTGGAAATTTTATCACTTTTCATCCCAGTTATTTCCATACCTGGCATAGTCTCTGATTTTGGTGATTCACATCCCTTTTTTATTATCATTCCTACCAAAACGTTGAAAGCATAAAACAGTTATCCTGTCTGATCGGAACGATGAAAATTCCATTGAGAAACATCTGGGAAGTTCGTAGTACATGCATGCGAGGCTGTATACGTTCCCTGGAAAATAAATGGACAATTGAAGAATAGAATTTTTCTAAAACTCGGTGATAAAGATCTCATGTTTTATTAAACGGAAAGGATATAAAAGCATCCAATTTGTGTATAGATGATATAGAAAATGTTTTATCTATATGATGTGTATTTAATCTAAATGTGCATGTGCGTTTTCATGCTGCAGTAGATACCCATCTTCAAATACATTCATCTACCACACAACATCATTGGAAGATCAGAGTACAAACAGATGTTATTGTATGTACATGAAATGATTTCGATGCGACAGGTTTTTTGGCTTTATTTCAATTCTTCATCCTCTGGCGACATCGACATGCAGTTTGATTTTATACATAGAGTTTACAGAGATTAGCTTGCAGTAATACAGGCTCCTCAGCTGAAGGCATTTTTTTCCATGGGTGGGTGGAGGGTGGGGGCGGGTGAAGAGGGTGTGTATTGAGATAGAATTCACCAAACCACTCAATCCAAGAAATGAGTTTGATGCTTGCATATATATGGACAGTGAAACCTGTCAATACCGACACCTGGGTAAACCGACCAACCTCTAAATACTGACATTATCCATGGTCCCAATACTTTAAGTTTGTATATTTAAAGTTCAATGTATTTTGAACCTTGATAAACCAGAACCCTGTCAAAACTGACATTATGATCTGGCACCAAGCATGGTCCGTTTGCACAGGTTTTGCTGTACATGGAAAGGACCTAGTATCTTTAGATAGGTAAATGACCCCAGGTCAGGTGCAATACAGAAGTACCAAAATAAAACACCTCCACTACAAGAATATATTAGACGTACAGACCCCTGTAAGCTGTAATCCTCTGAGACGCTCTGAACTTACAATGCTGTTCGGTTCCTAATTTTCACGCCTTGTTTTCAGCAAGTGCCTATCAATTAAGCGACCATTTCTGATTGCGGATTTGAAACGGAGAAATATATTGATCCGCGCTAATCACGTTAGGTGACTCGTGGACTGTTTCGGGGCCTGCCCTGATCGCCTGGACACTCTTTGTTTACGCGGAGCACATAAGACTTAACCCGCGTTAATTACCTCAACCCGGTATATCAGTGTCCTTTATTAATCCCTCTTATAGTACACTATACAGGGTCAGATTTACAATTACTGACATGATTTTTTTAATTCGTCTCGACTTATTGATCATTTTTGCATCCCAGTTAAGTATTAATAAAAAATTTTATTCGTGATCCTCACCTGCAGGGAGATTCTACTGAAATTCTCTCATACAGAATCTGCAATGCATCATGGAACTCTCAAGTTTTGACAACTGGCCTTTGATGGATACAGCCTGGTTTTTGATTGGTTGATATTTAGTCCAGTCTGACGTACATGGTACTTGTGAAGTCGGGTTTTGTTCTCAAGCTCTTCTGTGTTTTGTAAACAGAGAATGACATGCTGATGAGGTGAATGATTAGATCTTAGAATGTAGAGTCTGACATTAACTTGGAAGTATTTTCTTCCTTTAACACCATCTACAGTACTCGCTAGCAATAATGTACCAACGGTGCAAATGGTGGGGAGTGGGGTTCGTCAAAGTGCTTGAAATGGAAAATTTGTAGGAAACACATACGTTTTATTTGATTCATCAAATGATACGACAATGGAGATTCACTGTTGAAATTAACAAAAATGTCATCGAACAAAATTTTTATCTGCATTCAATATTGTTCTCTCAAACTGCAATTTATTGAACTTGCTGGCTTGATACACCACATTCTCACCTCTGAAAGCACACTTTTTCTGTTCTATATCACATGTCTTTAAATAAAAAATGTATTGCTCACATATACCGGCATTTCTATGAAGAAAACTTTTTCTTTTTTTTTCTGCGGACCCTATTGGGAATGACAAGCCTGTAGAGAAAAATCTAAAATGAAAATTAATAATTTTTTCACATTTTCCTATACATAAATAACACTGGTATTCACAGTAAAGAAAATAAGGGGCCGGTAGCTCAGTGGGCAAAATGTTTGTCACACGAACCACCTTAAGAATTACAGTATTCAGCATCCCTCCAAACTGATTATATTCCTTATTACAGAGCCCTGAACCAGAGCTCATGGGTCTTGGCAGCTGTCAGTTTTTGTTTAAGCGATGTTCATTGATTTCTGTGATCGAGTCACTGATCCGAGAATTCCTGAAAAACTAAAATGTCATAATATTTTGGATATTTAATTTAATTTACGTATATTTGAATATGTTATTATTAATAATACCTGTAATTAAAATAGTAATTTTAACAATGTTATTAAATTTAATAATAAACTTTATAATATCATTTAATTTTGGGAAAAATTTCTGAACACATCTATTCCTGAACCAAGCAGTTTTCAAAATGCAGTGATTGACAGAGTGCTGTGTAATATTTACGGATATGCATCGTACGTACCCTAAATTTTGAATTAAAATAACTCTCAAATCATAATTCTGCTTGGAAGATATTTTATAAAATGAGGTCACTGGGTGCGGTTGAACTCTTAACTTTTAAAGCACCAGTCAAAAGCCTGATGTTTTGAATAGAGATTAAATCTAAATCCCTCTTGAGATTTGACTTTATATATCTGGTATAAATTATCCATGAGATAAGAAAATTATCCAGTCCAGTGGTATATTTTATGAGAGAGTATTAAACATGCAAACAAGCACCTGTGTTCTGATAACAAAGTTTATGCAAACACGTATTGCATAATATTCAACTGGGGTCATTTGGGTTGCAAAATAGGTTGTGACATGTCATGCCTTAAAACTTGATATCCCTGTTAGCCTTAAAACTTGATATCCCTGCTTTGAAAGAATTGTAACTGACTTTCAGGAATTGAGGTGATGTTTTTGGTATAGCTCTCTGTAATGTTTAATTTTAATTTTAGAAACTTTGTGACCATTTACATGTAGTTTTGAGGTAATGTATGTTTTGTGAATATTGTCCAATATACTCAATACTTAATGAAAAAGAGATATTATATTTTAAATAACTGGTAAAAACAATTACTTAAAAATGGTTACTATTTATGTACCTCATACATTGCGGAAAAAAATGTAATTCATTTTTAATGCAATTTATTAGAAAAGCTGATGTTTGAAAAAATGGAGATATAATTATACATTAATTATTCATTGCGCTTGGTCATTCAACCATGACTTTCCACCTGTACTATGCTGAGTAAATGCTAATTGAATGTTAGAAAGTCCAGATTTTTTCATAACCTTATCACCTGTACTGGGCAGGTGATGACTAAATTATGAGGAGGAAAAAGGGGAAAACATTCCCCAGGCTTTAGCTTCCTCTGGATGCTTGTCAGCCAGGGAATATCATTTTCTGCAAGACTGAGTGACTCCCTGGTCAAAACTCATTATATGCGTCATGCAAGGTTTTCTGCCAAGCCCTGTGCTGTTTGGCAGTTTTATTGACTGAGCCAGGCTGATTGGGCATAATGAAGGCCAGGCTGTTATGTAATTCTTCCCTCTCTGTAATCATGACTAGTACAGATTAGAGATACTGTATGTGATAAAGGCTAGTAAATTAACAAAGTCCAGTCCTTGGCTAATCATCTGGGGTAACTAAGTTATGCTGGCATTTTTACCCAGCTTATGGCTTCATTGGCTTTGTTAATTTGTGGCCTGCTTTGATTCGACCATGTGGCAGATTTGTTCATCAACTGAGGTACTTTTATGGTACATCTGTCGATAATGTTAGATTTAAGTCGCAACTGTTTGACAAAACAGGAATATCCTATTGGTGAGTGGTAAGAGATGTGTTAAAGGGTAAAATTGTGATAAATTTAAGTTAGAGCGAAATCCTATATGTTGGCATACACAATCTTTTTTTGAAAGTTTATATTATGCATGCAAAAATTTGTTTACTTATCAGCCACATTGAAACTTAACTGGCGCTTCTCTCAGCTGGCCCGATATAGAATTTTGTCTTGTAAAGGAATATTGAATTTCTCTAGATATTCCCGTGCATCAAGGGATATCTTCCAGTTTTAAGGTTTTTAATTGGTCAATTCAAATATTCAAAAATAATCTTGGCATTTCGATTGGTCTGGGGACAATTATGCAACTTATTCATCGGGTAATTCTTCTAATAATTCAATCACAGGAGGTGAAATTTCTCCTTCTCTATGATACAGTGACGTCACTGGGGGATTTTCCTCCCTCTGAAAAGCCTAATTTTAACACAGAAGTAAAGAGAAAAAAACTTGTAAAAAGGCTAGTTCAGCTCTGATTTTAACACATAATTTGAACGGATGTACTATCTTTTACTTCGCCAAGTTGTAGAAATTTATCTCAAGTATGAGAGAAGAATTTTAGGAAAAACCTGTTATGCTCCATTGAGGCCTGGGTTAAAAATTCCCCAGTTGCGCGGGTGGTGATCACGGCACTGTAATTGATAGAACAGCGGATCCTTTGTTTAGAGCAGCTGTTACTTCCGTTGTGTCTAAGAGAATCGTAAAATCTGGGGGTGATCAAATCTATTTTTGAAATTTAATAGAACAAGAATTTGAACAACTGGTCCAAAATCGGGCAGACAGTGAATCATATCTTCGTTATTTTAATGAGTTATCAGAGGGTGATCAAATTTGCTTCAATGACTGATTGAATAATAGGGGGATTCCCTGAGAATTTTCTGTTCTCGATGCAGGAAAATTTGTCAACTGAAGGGTTATGCTTAATACTGATTTTTTTGTCCCCCGCTACTTAGTAGGGGGGGATATTAGAAACACCGGTGTCCGTAATTCCGAAATTCCGTAATTCCGTAAGATTTTCTTGTCCGGACAATAACTCGTGAACGATTTAACCGAGCAACTTCAAACTTGGGGTGTGCCTTGACATTGGCGAGAGGACGGTTGGGATTGTTTTTCAGCAATGTGCATAATCCAATATGGCCGCCGTCAGCCATTTTGGATTATAGGCAGTTGGATCTTAGATTTTCTTGTCCGGACAATAACTCATGAACGATTTAACCGATCAGCTTCAAACTTGGGGTGTGCCTTGACATTGATGAGAGGACGGTTGGGATTGTTTTTCAGCAATGTGCGTAATCTAATATGGCCGCCGTCAGCCATATTGCATTATAAGCAGTTGGATCCTGTCCGGACAATAACTCAAGAACGATTCAACTGATCTACTTCATATGTGGGGAGTGCCTTAACATTGTTGAGAGGAGGATTAGGATTGTTTTTCAAGGACGTGCTTAATCCAATATGGCCACCATCAGCCATACTGGATTTCATTGGATTTTAAGCAGTTTGATCTTGTCCGGACAATAACTGGAGTACGATTCAACTGATCTACTTCAAACTTGGGGAGTGCCTTGACATCGGTGAGAGGACGATTGGGATTGTTTTTCACCAATGTGCATAATCCAATATGGGTATGTGGGGAGTGCCTTAACATTGTTGAGAGGAGTATTAGGATTGTTTTTCAAGGACGTGCTTAATCCAATATGGCCACCATCAGCCATACTGGATTTCATTGGATTTTAAGCAGTTTGATCTTGTCCGGACAATAACTGGAGTACGATTCAACTGATCTACTTCAAACTTGGGGATTGCCTTGACATCGGTGAGAGGACGGTTGGGATTGTTTTTCAGCAATGTGCATAATCCAATATGGCCGCCGTCAGCCATATTGGATTATAAGCAGTTGGATCTTAGATTTTCTTGCCCGGACAATAACTCTTGAACGATTTAACCGATCAACTTTAAACTTGGGGTGTGCCTTGACATGGTGAGAGGACGGTTGGGATTGTTTTTCAGCAATGTGCGTAATCTAATATGGCCGCTGTCAGCCATATTGGAGTATAAGCAGTTGGATCTTGTCCGGACAATAACTCGAGAACGATTCAACCGATCTACTTCATACCTGGGGAGTGCCTTGACATTGTTGAGAGGAGGATTAGGATGGTTTTTCAAGGACATACTTAATCCAATATGGCCACCATCAGCCATACTGGATTTCATTGGATTTTAAGCAGTTTGATCTTGTCCGGACAATAGCTGGGATACGATTCAACTGATCTGCTTCAAACTTGGGAAGTCCCTTGACCTTGATGAGATCCCGGTTAGGATTGTGTTTCATGAACGAGCATAATCCAATTTGGCTGCCAACTACCAGCGATATTGGATTATGTTGCATTTTAAGCAGTTGCATCTTGTCTGGACAACAAATCTAGAATAATTCAACTGATCGACTTCAAACTTGCAGTTTGGCTTCACATCGATGAGAGGACAGTTATCATTGCTTTACAGTTACCTGTGTAAACCAAGATGGCCACCATCAGTCATCTTAGATTTTCAGCATTTAGATCTTGTCTGGACAATAACTCTAGAACGATTCAACCAATCTACTTCAAGCCTGGGGAGTGCATGGACATTGGTGAGAGGACAGTTGGTATTATGTTTTATGGATGTGCATAATCCAATCTGGGTGCCATCCGCAGTATTAGATTATGTTAAGCTCATCAGCGATATCTCCATTTTCAAATCATACTCTTCATCAATGATATGAGATTTCATCGACCAAATAAAATCGACCATAGAGGTCCATGGCCCCCGCAGCAGCAGCGCCAGTTATGGTGGATGTAATCCACCATAACTGGTGCTGCTAGCGGGGGACATGGACCTCTATGGTCGATTTTTTTGTTTCATTTGAGTTTTGGGCACCCATACGTTTTCCGGAACTAAATTGGCTCTAGATGCAGCCCTGATCCTACTTGACTAAAAAAAAAAGGCTGAGGGGTCCACGCACCTTTTAGGTGCTTGCCTGCAATTCATGTTATATGGGTCGTACATATGCTAAATTTCATTCCATTCTGCAGATTTACCTTGGTCATTTAATTTCCAAAAGAACCAAAAAGGTGGAACGAAAAAAGACAGTCCACCGAAAAAAGAAGAGAAGATCCCCGTGTTATTAGTGAGTTCACCAGAGAGGAATTGCCCAGTGTCTGATAACATGGAGTCCAGGAGTGGGGAACCCCAGGGGGAGATAACTGAGCAGACCAATAACTTGGACAGGTGAGGATTATGACACTAAGAAATGTGAAGACTGCTCTAGTAATAGTCCAGACACTGAATTAACATTGAATTACTCACTCCCCAATTTTGTTTGGTGGGTCCTGCTAATATATTCGATCATCCCTTAGATGTAGAAGAAAATTAATCTCAGGCTTTGCGAGCAATTTAAAAAAAAAAATTACAGGAGATAGGGAAGCTTTTTAAATGTTTTTATTTATTTTTTCTTTTGCACAGACCAAATAAATCCATCTTTTCTGGGAAATATATCCATCTTTTCTGGCAAACCAATGGAGTGGTTTAATACAAGTTGTATGAAACCAACAATGTTTGCAGTTTGGATATTGTTTACCTCTGTGACCAACAATGTTTGCAGTTTGGATATTGTTTACCTCTGTGACCAACAATGTTTGCAGTTTGGATATTGTTTACCTCTGTGACCAACAATGTTTGCAGTTTGGATATTGTTTACCTCTGTGACCAACAATGTTTGCAGTTTGGATATTGTTTACCTCTGTGACCAACAATGTTTACAGTTTGGATATTGTTTACCTCTGTGACCAACAATGTTTGCAGTTTGGATATTGTTTACCTCTGTGACCAACAATGTTTGCAGTTTGGATATTGTTTACCTCTGTGACCAAAATCAAAGGGATAGTCCTATAGATCAGATTTAATGTTGTCAATTTCATCTGCTGGAGTTTCATAAAAAATTTGTTCTGTGGTTCAGACCATCTTTAATGATGTGTCAAATGTCCCTGGAGGGTGGCGGAATTCAATCGCTATTGCGCCTGGCTGGCGGCCTCGCACAAGTAGTGTTTAACTGATTTTAAACCCAGACTGCACAAATTTTTCTTTTAACACTTTCTTTTTTTTTATTTGCTGTGGGTGATAAAAATGATTCGGCAGTGCCTATGAATGACTCGGCAGTGCCTGTGAAGCTAGCAATGACTCGGCAGTGCCTGTGAAGCTAGCAATGACTCGGCAGTGCCTGTGAAGCTAGCAATGACTCGGCAGTGCCTGTGAAGCTAACGTGACTCGACGTTACGCGCAGCGAGAACAGCCCAGTGACTCGGCAGTGCCTGTGAAGCTAGCAATGACTACAAGCAGTGCCTGTGAAGCCTTAACAATGACTCGGCAGTGCCTGTGAGCTAGCAATGACTGTGGCAGTGCCTGGCCTTTGTGACTAGCAATGACTCGGCAGTGCCTGTGAATTCGCTAGCAATGACTCGGCAGTGCCTGTGAAGCTAGCAATGACTCGGCAGTGCCTGTGAAGCTAGCAATGACTCGGCAGTGCCTGTGAAGCTAGCAATGACTCGGCAGTGCCTGTGAAGCTAGCAATGACTCGGCAGTGCCTGTGAAGCTAGCAATGACTCGGCAGTGCCTGTGAAGCTAGCAATGACTCGGCAGTGCCTGTGAAGCTAGCAATTTATTTTATTAAGCCAAACATGTACACAAGAACAGTCCTGTTCTTGTACAATTGTGTTAACTTCTTGTTCAAATAAAACTTGATCACCTCAAAATTTATATGTGGGATGATGCGAGATTGAATTATTTGAATTCACCATAATGGCTGTTATGTTGACAGTATAGTGTCATAATATGGGAGTACTGACGCTTGTCGTATTGTTGCTGAGTGGATTGGTGGAATTAAATCAGCTTAAAAACTGTAATGGCAGAGAGAGAATATTGAGACCATTTCTAAATTGATTGCGGAGGAGAAATGGAGATTGGTATATAGTTTGTCATATTACTCCTGACTGTGTTCGTGTAGTGGGGAGGTGTCCCTTATCTTACAGGGAGTCATACAAGTCTGGAACTTGAATGCCTTTAGTCCAAATCAGGCATTTCAGTTTTTACCCCTCTGCTAAAATTGTCGTTTGAGTATTATCATGTACCTAGGTCTCTGATCTCTTGTTACTGCTGGAGGGCCTGATTCAGGCCATTTTTGAAACCGTTTTAAGGGGTTTCGGCACCATGGGTTTGAAAAAAAAATCATCTCTGAACCTGCTGAAACCAATAGTTATGTGTTATGGGACCTACTGGGTGACCCATGTCTGACAGACTCAATTTGTCACCACTTGTTTGCCTTCAATCACGTAACTTGCACAAAATTCACGTTAATCTTTTAATTATATCAGTCACATGGAGCTTCCGGGGATTGATCTGGGGTGTCGTCGTGCACATCCTAGGTCATGGGGATTTTCTGTGAAACAACCTCCAGGAATCCCAGTCATGGTTTATTATTGTCCCCTGCTACGGAGTAGGGGGGGGCTTAGAAACACCGGTGTCTGTAATTCCTTGATTCCTTGATTCCGTAAGATTCCCTTGTCCAGACAATAACTCTAGAACGATTCAACCGATCGACTTCAAACTTGGGGTGTGCCTTGACATTGGTGAGAGGATGGTTGGGATTGTTTTTCAGCAATGTGCGTAATCCAATATGGCCGCTGTCAGCCATATTGTAGTTTAAGCAGTTGAAGCTTATCCGGACAATAACTTGAGAATGATTTAACTGATTGACTTCAAACTTGGGGTGTGCCTTGACATTGGTGAGAGGACGGTTGGAATTGTTTTTCAGCAATGTGCATAATCCAATATGGCCGCCATCAGCCATATTGGATTTTAAGCAGGTGTATCTTGTCTGGACAATAACTCGAGAATGATTAAACCAATCAACTTCAAACTTGGGGTATGCCTTGACATTGGTGAGAGGATGGTTGGGATTGTTTTCAGCAATGTACATAATCCAATATGGCCGCCGTCCACCATATTGGATTTTAAGCAGTTAGATCTTGTCCGGACAATAACTTGAGAACAATTCAACCGATACCTTCATACATGAAGAGTGCATTGACATTGCTAAGAGGACGATTGCGATTGTTTTTCAAGGATGTGCATAATCCAATATGGCCACCATCAGCTATATTAGATTTCATTGGATGTTAAGCAGTTTGATTTTGTCTGGACAATAACTGGAGTACGATTCAAGTGATCTACTTCAAACTTGGTGAGTGCCTTGACATTGGTGAGAGGACAGTTGGGATTGTGTTTCATGGACGTGCATAATCCAGTATGGTCACTGTACATCAGCGATTTTGGATTTTGTTGCATTTTAGGCAGTTGGATCATGTCCAGACAACAACTCTAAAACGATTCAACTGATCGACTTCAAACTTGGAGAGTGACTTGACATCGGTGAGAGGATGGTTGGAATTGCTTTTCAGTTACCTGTTTAATCCAAAATGGCCACCATCAGCCATCTTGTATCAGCAGTTTGATCTTGTCCCGACAATAACTCTAGAATGATTGACTTCAAACTTGACAAGTGGCTTGACATCAGTGAGCGGGCAGTTTGGGATTGCTTTTCAGTTACCTGCATAATCCGAAATGGCCGCCTTCAGCCATTTACAGATTTCTTGTCTGACCAATAACTCGAGAACTATTGAACCGATCGACTTCAAACTTGGAGAGTGGCTTGACATCGACCTACGTAATCCAAGATGGCCACGGTCAGTCATCTTGACATTTAAGCACTTGTCCTGGCAATAACTTGAGAATGAGAGGAAGGTTAGGAAAGCTTTTCAGTAACCTGTGTAATCCAAGCTGGCTGCCATCAGCCATCTTGCATTATCAGCAGTTGGGTCTTCTCATTTCTTGTCCAACCAATAACTCGAGAACTATTGAACCAATTGACTTCAAACTTGGAGAGTCTTGACATCTGTGAGAGGACAGTTGGGATTGATTCTCAGTTACCTGTGTAATCCAAGTTGGCCGCCATCAGCCATCTTGCATTATCAGCAGTTGGGTCTTTACTCATTTCTTGTCCAACCAATAACTCGAGAACTATTGGATCAATTGACTTGAAACTTGGGGAGTGTCTGGACACTTGGGATTGATCCTCAGTTACCTGTTTAATTCAAGATGACTGCTAGCCAGTCATATGGGATATAATTGACCAAAAAAAATAAAATAAATAGGCCACAGAGGTCCACAGCCCTCGCAGTAGCAGCACCAGTTATGGTAAGTGAAATCCACCATAACTGGTGCTGCTAGCGGAGGACATGGACCTCTATGGTCAATTTTTGATGGGGTGTTTTCTGGGCATGTATTCATGTTACACCTTCACAACATCAATTTACTATCACACATGTCAAAGGAAGGTTGGAAGGAATTTTTTGCCAGTTTCTGGCTTATCCCTAATGTATTGAATATTTGTATTACAGGTCCGATGAGACAGAGCCTTCAGTTGTGTGATCATTCTTCCATCTCACATCTCCCTACCTAATACATTCAGGTCATGATTGTGTACAGTGCCAACTGTGATGTGGATGAGTGAACTACCCAGTCCTCGACAAAACACAGCATAGACAGTGATGAGGCAGCCTTTGTCCACAGCCTGTTCACGTGTGATGTGATATCAACATTATTGAGTGTAAACTGAAATACGTGAAAGGTTTACATGTGATAAAACATTGTGCCATCATGTTCATCGAACAACCTTGGTCTTATTTCATCTGAACAATATCGATTATATCTGTGAAGCCAGTCATTTATGTAATATAATCAATGGACACTTCGAACTTACTGTTTCCAGCCAGCTATTTTCTTGTGAGAGCCTTAAAGGAACAGTGATATTTTAATTAAATAAGTTGTTGTTTCCTGTATATAATGTGCATGTTGAAAGAGTACAAGTAACAAGCTGACAGTCGGTGTCCCCTCTAAACCATTACAACTATATTTTCACTGACAGAGAGAGGAACAGAATGTTAATTTGGCAAAACTCTTGTAACATAATTCAATGATGGCAATCTATGAACATGATGAAAGGTCATTGGTGTTTTATGTTGTGCTATCCAAAATATTCCACTAAAAAAAACTAAAATATTATTTGTTACGTTCTACCATGTCTGTGTTTACAAAATGGTACTTGCCCACATGAAATTAATTAATCGGGAAGGTATTCTTGTTTTTTTTTGTAATTTTGAATTATTGAGAACCTAAAATATTACAATCAAGAGTTGCTCATCTTTAGTACCCCTCTGTCATATCTGTATGATCATGATGGTGGGAATAATTTTTTTTTTTTTTGGTCTCACTTGATTTGTATATGCTAAATAACTGTTACCTTATTTGTTAAAGTGCTATTTTCTTCCTATATCTAGTTCTGAGACTACATCGCTCATTTTGTAAATATATTTTCTCTGAGTGGATCTTTCATTAATAAATGACAGTATTTGATGAGGGAGCCAGATTGGGTGGGGGGTGCATATATTGTAAAACCTGTGAAAAGCCTGGACATTCTTGAAGGATATTTCATGGACTGATTACATTTGGGGGGTTTGTGAGCATCCCCAAAAACGTTTCTTAAGGTCTACACTTAATTGTTCAGTTGTATCATGGAGCCTACAAGAGAGGCTCCATGGTTGTATGTACATGTTTTGTATGCACCTAGCATATCTGAATGTACCATGAAATTCTATACATGTATGCTACTGTCATCCAGCAAAGAGGTACTAATTGTTACCGTAATTTCACTAATTATTCGCCTTCCAAATTCAATTCGAAAATGGCTGATTTTTCTCTGCTGCCAATTTTTTTGTCCTAATAAAATGAAAAGTTTAAACTCAGTATTTTCAAGATACTCCTGAAACAATAATTTCGAAAACTCCTCTTTTCATCGCGAAGTCTGTGCGGACAAAAGCGCAGCGAATCCAATTAGAATACGCTCGCAATAATTTTTGAAACACTGAGAAGAACTACCGCAAAGAATAAACAAGAAAATATAACCAGACTGAATTGGTATTACTGGTATTCGTAGTGCGAGCGACAATCTATATTGATAAACAACTCGATTCTATATAAATGTTGTGAATTTATCTCGACATAATCGTGTACTGATGCAGTCCTGAGGATTATCAGTGGTGCTCTATATGATTTGGTGGACCAAGGTTTCTTCGTTTGAAGGAATGGAAGGGAATAATAATGAAAACCTACCTTGCAATTATGAAATATATATTTACTATCCTATTGTGTATATCTTACACTTTCACATGTTGAATTCTTGTATTATCAATAACTCCCTAAGTACTAAAAACCAAAGCTCTAAATCCAGGTCACATAGACTTTGTAGATGGAAACTTAACACGATCAACAAGCCTTATCTTGGAAATTGATTTAGAAAGACTTGTTGACCATACATGGACAAATGTTAATTCACAGGTCATCACTTCTAACAGCAAAATAAATGGGTTCGGAAAACCATTGAGAATCCTCCTTTCTCACTTTAATTCTTAGACAAAAGAATCACACCACTGCATCGATGGGAGCATTGACACGCAACTCTCAGTGTAATTTTGTGGTTTGAAATCTCCCTCTGCAGCCTATATTTATGCATTAGGCAGATTTTTTAACTATAGTAATCGGTGTAAATATGCATCAAATTATCCCACTATTCCAAAAATAGATCATTAGGCTTACATTGATGACAACTTGGGCAACTTCAGTTTGAAAATAGTCACCGATTAAAAATACTATCCACACCGTAGCCCAGGTTAAGATGTGGAACATACAAACCAAAAGTTGGTGCTGGGGATCCCATCTCAATGCACCTGTTGATGCACCGGTGCAGTTGTTTTGTCTAAGGATGTGGAAATGGCGGACTGGTATACAGCTGCATGATGTGTTTTCTATTTATCAGATCAATAAATTTAACAATGAGAGCTCGGGCTCATTAGTTCCAAGTTGTCAGGAATGAGAACCTTCAGCAGAAACAACAATTTCAGTGTTTTTGAATCAGATTTTTTAAGCTTCTGCTTTCCATTTCAATCTCTTTGACCCACTTAGGGGGTAAAAGTTGTTTCAGTGCTGTTTAGATTATTTGCAATGTTTCTTTACTTGAACCATTCACTATGAAGTAATTTAACAAATACGTGGGACGGTGTGGC